>WEKX01025141.1:161515-178408 GCA_013390025.1 Pitta sordida
CTTTAGCTCCTGAGATTGCCCAGTCTGGGGAAGAGGAAGGGGTAGATAGTCAGGATTTTATCCATGTTAGCTTTCCTTGCTAAACACCCTAAATTCCATATTCTCATCTGGAAAATAATTCACTGAGTATTGACATGATTGTTTTAAAAGGACATAATGCTGCCCTGTCTAACTCTGTCTTTACACTGTCCTTTGTGTTTCATTTCTTACAGGCCACTCACTTCGCAGTGCATCATGAAGAAGAAAAAGATGTGATTACAGGCCTTAAACAGAAAACCTTGTATGGAAGGCCTAACTGGGAAATTGAGTTCAAATCGATTGCAGAGAAGCATCCTGGGTAAACCTGTGCAAATTTATAGTGTCTATGGACTTCCTCTATCTAAATGCCATACAGCACAATCTTATTCCTTTGGCTGATAAAGTCTGAGGAGTTTTTTTTCCCTAACAATCGCCAGATATTTTCTAGTCCTCTTCCAGCCATGGCTATGGGCTATAATCTCAACCAAATAGCTCTGTCCTACAGTTTTTTTAAAAAATCATTACCCTTTTTTGGTGAGGTACTTCTTGAACTGTCTAATTACTAGCAGAGGATTTAGGAAAAAAACATACCCCGTCATTCCAGCTGAAGTAGATGAGAATATCAGGTTATGTCTCAATACCCCCAAGACCACTTTCTAACTCTAAAAATCAAATCTGCATATGTATAATGTTCAGCTAAGCAGCCAAAATTAGTAGGAAAAAACCAGAACATCTCCTCTCCGCAATTTGTGCCGTAAGCTCTTTGAAGCTCTATTTCCTTGATCCAGTAAGGTCGATAAACCTGTCTTCACTGACTTAGAGTGAGCTGAGATTTAGCCCACCATTTGTGTTAGAAGCAGCAATAAGCTTTAAGGGATTATAAATTTTAAGGGAATTCTTGGTTTTTTTCTCAGGTACAGGAACTACCTTGCATCTATAAAATACAAAAATTATTTACATGAAGTCCATCCAACTGCTCCATACTTACTTTCTGACCATATTTTCCTTTTCTTAACAGCTCCAGAATAGGTGTTTTTCTCTGTGGACCTGAGGCCTTAGCTGACACACTGAACAAGCAGAGCATCAACAACTCAGATGCTGACCCAAGAGGAGTCCACTTCATTTTTAACAAAGAAAATTTCTAAGTCCCAAGCATATGGGAGGCATTCAATACAAAGTCTAAAGACTGGATGTGGTTTTCTCTTTGGAATCTGGGAGGGACAGTCCAACTTCTAATTTCAGCTACACTAATGCAAATCCCCTTTCTTTTTGGGAATTATTTTGGCATTGTGGTAGAGTAAAAGAGTCAAGTTTTACCTTAGAGAAGTTTGCACTGCACTCCATGTGCTGGTTAGTAGAAATCTATTTTCTTTGTCTGTTTGAGGGAATTTCCCCTCAATTAACTGCTTTTATCCTCCTATTATTCATCATGACTGCTGAAGCCTAGGCTGCCATACACATTTGGGAGCCAATTCACACTGATAAAGCTTAATGCTGTTAAACAATAAAGCATTCTAGCATAAAGCTTGCTATTAGGAGACAGCTTATCCTGGCTGCAGCCAGTCCCTGAAACAGGGGAGTTGGGAATGGATGACTCGGAAAGTTAGTTACTTGCAAAGGTTAAACTCCTTTTTGCACCAACATCTTGAAGGTTTCCACCATAAGCCTCCAACCTTCTGCCCAGGAGAGAACCCAGACAGCTGGAAAGCAGCTGTTTCTCTATAGGGAAGTGGAGAACTGGAAAGGAACCACCTGGACTTGTGAAAGCCACCCCAGCTGTGCAGGGATGATGAGGATGGACTCAAGCCAAGCCCCACACCTGACATACGAGCCATTGCTTGGCTGCTTTGTACACTGTTAGTTTCACATCTTCAGATTCACAGTGCAGGGTTCCAAGCAAGAAGAGGTTTTGTGTTTTTAAGACTGTCACTTCTTATTTTCAGGACTGAAAAAACTTGTTACTAAATGGTTTAATGTGTATTTTCTAAAGCACTCTTAAAAGCATACAGTGCTTTTGGCCCTATTGCTCAGCTGTTCCTCTTTGGTGGTTAAACAGGTTTGAGAAAGCAGTGATCTCTATTCATTATTTATTTACATATTTATTCATTATGATGTCTTTATTAATTATTCTTTATTGAATAGTTTCTAATATGCACAAGACTCATAAATAGTACAGTACTCTTGTATGTATATACAGGATACATGTTTTAAAAATCAAAAGAAAAGAAAGGGGAACTGAAATCTTTAATAGCAGCAGCAGCAGGGGAAAAACAAAAGCATTAAAACCAAAAACATATACCAAAAAAATGAAAAAGCAAATGCAAGAAGCCTTGAAAAAATCAGTTTTTACCATATCATCAGTTTTGTGTTCATCCTAGTTGCCTTCTTAGCGACTTTTAAGCTCCACAGCCAAGGCCTGCAATAGCTCTTGTACAGCACAAGACCTTGCTGGCTGATTCTTACAGACAAGCTCTCCTACAAACCAGAAGAAAGTGGTCTCCTTCTGCACTTTCAGTCGAGTTCGTGCAGCCATCTGGTTGGATGTGGCATATTATACCTCAGCTTGCCAGACAGAATGTGTTCTCCATTCACAGCATTTTTAAATGCTATCCAAGCTCTCAAAGCTACTTCAGAAAGACTGCCAACATTTGGCAAAAGCTGATATTAATAAATAGGAACTGGTAGGCTGAGATCAACTCTTGGTGGGGAATTTTCCCTCAGAAGGGCCATATTAAAATTCACATAATTCTGTCTGAAACACACCTATTAAATCAGAGCAGAACATAAATAGAACCAGAGAAACAACTGAGAGAAAAATTATTGCTACTGAAATATAATAAGGCTTTTATCCCATGTAGAGAGCACTGAAATATTTGCCTTTGATTTCAAGGAATTGTGATCAGGCTTCTATACTATTAGAAAATGGGCTTTACTTATGGCATAGACTAGCATGTTTTCCTTCCCCTCTTATAGAATATTTTCTCTGTCTTTCCATGTGTGTGGTCATCTGAAATGATTCATCAATATCCTTGCTCTCCAATCTACTGTAATTAGTCTTGCAGTTAAAGATCATGACCCTCCAGGGTGTTGGGCAGCTCTGGTTTCCATTTGCCTTGGCTTTATTTCAGAAACTGGAAGAGGGTTTGGAAATGACATGGCACTGGGCCATAGTCAGGTTGTGTACTTAAGCAAGACCTTGATAGGTACTGGATCTCATCTAGTCCTCCTTCCTTTTCTGGTATCTACCTGCAAAATGTGCGCATGGGCAAACGAAACCCAACTTTTCCTAAGTTTTAACCTACACTAAAAATGCTACTCTGCGTGTTTACCAACACAGTGGGGAAACCACCCTGGTTGCAAAATGGGTCTTCCTCTTTGAAGTCTTGTAAGACTTTCTGTGCTGGGTGGGGATTTTCTGCCTCTTAGTTCTCAAATGGTGAGTTAAACTAAATTAGAAATAGAAAAAAAAACCCAAACAAACAAAAAAAACCCTGCCTGTGAAACACAAGATATTTTTAAAGAAAAAGAAGTAATGGGGTCTCATGCCACCTTTTCTGAGGATCCTTCTCTATTTTGGAGTGTTCTTAGCAAGTTAAGGTTGACTGCTTATATTTTTTCATCTAAAAATGAGGAGTTTGTAGAATTTAGAGTCAAGTGTAAGCCCTTACACCCAAACTCATATATGCTCAAAGGAAGTTAGGAGAATACATTTTGCATTTGATGCAGACCTTACCAACCCACTGGTTTCATTTGCATTCACCATACACAAATTAGCCCAGACTAGCAATGAAACTAATCACAGAGGAGTGGAAAAGTGCTGAAAAAATACAAATGCTTTGCATTCCCATTCTGCACCCCTGCTGGCCCCATTCCCTCCCTTTCCACTGGTACTCTTCTGCCTGGCAAACTGACCCGTTTCTGCCCAGTCAGCTACCACTGATTTCTCTCTGTCCATTTCTTCTATCGATTGGTGCTGTCCCCCCTTCACTTACCCACTCCTTCCTGCTCCCAAGCTCTGCAAATTTCCTGCAAATCTCCAGCTTCCATGATCCTTTTGCCAGTGTTGTAAGTGCTTGTGCCCAATGCAAGTTCAGGGAGAGGCACAAGGGCTTCACTACGAGCAGCAACCCCTGCAGCGCACATTTCACGTAACATCATTCTGCTGCAACCTCCTCTGCTCTGTTCTAGGTTTTCAGCATGTGTGGGTCAAATTATGTACATTTACCCTGTAAAAAAATACCTGCATTTGACTCTATTTTATTTGCACTGTTCAGAAGTGAGGGAAATAGCCAAAAAACTTCCCAAAATACCCACCCAACTTGCTGGTGTTGTTGTACAGGGAGAGAGTACAATGGGGAAAGGACAAGAGGGAATCAGACCATCTCTAGCCCTTGGAAGTGATGTTATGTAATTCTGGAAACAATTTACAAAGCAAGGCACCCTGCAAGTAACCTTTTGGTTGATTTGTTTTCTTTTGTACTTGTCGGTCAACTGATGTTAAGACCAGAAAACATATAAATATCATTCATCACAAATTTTATGGCCTTCAGGATAAATGGATTGCAGAGACATCTTTGGTAGTATGCAGATGCTTCTTATGGTGTTTTTTCCTTTTTACACTCCTGTGCATTAGACTGGACATGCAAAAATGCAGGGTCCATACCATGGTTTTGTGAGGTTTCTCTTTGAATGATGGAGAACACTGAGAAATTTCAGGTGGAATTTTCCTGGGTGCAGAAATGGCATGGGGAAGAGCTTGGACAAGGCATTGGCCATCACCTCCTTGCAGTTAACAGGCCAAAATGTACAAATGCACCTGCCAATACCAGTGTCAATGGCAGGGTCTTTTGACAAGTGTCCAGTTTCATATCACAGACTCTCTGCCAATGCTGACCAAAGAGATTTCTACCCTACAGTGCCATGGAGCCAGGGCATAAGTGAATATCCCTCCAATGACGGGCTAGTTCCCATGAACAGCTACTGAAGGCAGTTGCTGCTGTGGTTTTATCACCCTCTCTTTTTTTTTTTCTCATACTTCTCGTTCATCTGTGAAAACCAATGCTAGCTCAAACCAGTTTTCAGGTGCTGAATTCACTCAAGCCCTCCGAGACCTTACCCTTGCTCAGAAAGCAGCAGGGAAATAATCAGCAAAGACTGATGAAACAACTGTGAGAAACACTTTCTAGAGCAAATCCCCCTGGGGATACAAAACCAAAACCCTGTAGACCATCAGCAGCATTGTGAAAGCTTCTCTTATCTGTTAACAATTCCTGCAATACTGTCCCTGTAACAGGGCTGCAAAACGAAGAAAATGATGAAACTCCTCATGTTGCTTTCGAGCCATTTGTGAAGACTAAGCTGTAATGCATTGATGACCACTTCCCTTTTAGAAGTAACGGATGTTCCCTCCTCGTTTAGCTAATGTCCATGGCCATTTGATTTGTTTCCCTTCTTCCCCTACCAGTGGGTGAAAACACCATTTATGGCCAGCTAATGGGGATGGCTTTTGCATCTTGTAACTGCACAAGGAAGTGGCATCAGCAGAGAAAATACTGGTGAGGTGAACGGCAAACTGCTGCCTTATGTGCCAGGTAGGTATTTCCTCCTGCCAAGGAAAGTGTCAATGGGAAAGCCTGCCCAGGAGTTTACATATCTTGTAAATGCCACACAAGCTGCAAAGGGAATCTCTCACGTTGTTTGTCTTGTTCTCAACCCAACTCAAGAATACTTGCTTCTTTCAGAAAACTAGTAGAAACCATTTCTTGCCAACCCTTCTTCTCTTCCATCTATAGCTGAAAAGGTATTTTATGCTATTGCTGATTCTCATGTTTTCATCTTAAATCTTTTCCTGCCCGACTTCTTAGTGTGACTGTCAAGGCTGTGACTAAAGTTTCTAAGTAGGCAAGTCCATATCCCTCAGTTGTTGTTGCTCTCAATATGTCAGTCAGCACCAACATGCTCAGCAATGACCTTCCCTTTATCTCTGTCCTCGTCTTGAGACAACTCTAGGGCATTCCTTTCTAGGACCACTGGCTTTGGGATGGTTAATACTGCTTCTTTATGTTCCTAGGTGTGTCTGTGGCCAGACATTTCAGTTTTATCTCTACAGTCATACTGAACAGCTTTCAGACTGAAGTTGGGCTTTACTTTTGTTTGAATAACATCCAGCATCTCTGGGCACTGTTCCAAACTTAGTGCTTCTAGGAGACACACTAATAATATCATGAGAATAACAACTCTACTACTGTTACTACTATTATTGTTATGAAGAACCAGAATCACACATTCCAGTGGCTACTGTTTGAGCAATTCTTAATTTATGATTCCAAGCTAGGTTTATGTGTTTAATCTGTTTTCCAAAAGAAATGAGACAGGAGCTGCAGGAACCAACTGAAAAAGGGAGAGATGAAGGCCAGGTTCTGTAAATTCAGTTGCATCTCAGGGGTGCTTCTATGACTAAAAAGTAAATCTGGAGCTCTATTCTTTCTTCAGTTGCTGTTTCAGCTGTTGGTGCTTTCCATGCCCCTTCACACTGCCTCTCTTCTTGCTTTTCTCAGTTTCAAGTTTGGCTTATAAAAGAGAAAACATGCAAATTTTTACAAGATTGGAGGAGGCTGGCAATATATACATAACACCAACTCTACTTTTAATTCACCAACATCTGTTCAGGATCGATAGATATCACTACTGTGGTCACTGTGGTCTAATATGTTCTCAAAATAAAGTATTTTTAATAGTAGAAACACCAAAATTAAGAATATGTCATATACATAGTTAAGCATCCGTCCACAAACCTTACTTTTATGAGGCCCAACAGCCAATACCAAAGCAGCCCAAATCAGAAGACGGGCAGGTGACTGTCACATCCAAACCACAGATGCAGCCACTGCCTCGACTCTGGAATTCCCAGTAGGGAAGTAAGAAGAGCGTCTGTGGGGTATCTGCCAGCCAGCAAAGACACGTGGGTTGCAGCCTCACGTTTCCAGCAAATTTCACAGAAAACATGGGTCTCATGAGGAAAGGCATAACCATAACTGCCCCTTTCTGTTTTGTAACAGAGTTACTGTTATAACTACATGTTGTAACTCCTACTTTTAAGACCGCAGCATTTCCTCCTTGTCCGACCCCGCCCCAGCGATGGTGTGTGCCTGATCTCTCATGCACAGGCGCCTGCCATCGCTGCCCCTGAACCCAGCAGCAGCAGGACTGAGTGTTCAGAGAGGTCAGGGTTTGCTCCACATGAAGCTAGTCATGAAGCCCAAACTGGAAAACATGTATTTACCCCTTGCTACTCAAACGAAGTCTAAACCTTGTACAGGCACAGGCACAGTCACTCACGCAGTGAAACTGCGTAAGGTGCTTATGATGTCAAAGCAATGCTACAGAGATGAGCTTGGCAGGTCTCAGCACTGATCCCCAAGCCTCACCTGATCCAGATATAAACCATAAATTAAAGCTACTCAATTCCTTCCCTTCCAAAGCCAGCTTTTGCAAAGTTGCTCCCTACAAAAAAATTGACTATCCTTCAGTGGTAATGAATGCCATGAAATAGGCAACTGTACCTTAGGAGACCAACTAACTACAACTGTTACTACAGTTTGTTTAATTTCCTGCTCAACCCATGCATAAATACTGTGTAGCTATTACAGCACTGATCTGTGAGGTCCTTACATAGTCCTGAACACATTTCAAGCTTGAAGGCATTTCAAACTAGTAAATGAAATCACTTGGAAACCTGCAGTAGATTCTTGTGTGATTTGGTCAGATCACTTTCAACAGCCACTGCAGAAGCCCACACATCCAGCAAGTCTCCAGTTAGTTTGGACAAAGTTGTGACTGCCTCAGAGTGCTGAGCACCAATAAAGTCAGCCGTAGCCTTGCTGTTACCTCCTTCTGCTGGCTAATATCTAAATGCTAAATTATATTATCTCTAGACAGGATATTTGTTTGTATGAACACTGTTGAGCCCTTGTCTTGATACCTAGACATTGCTGAAGTGGAAATAAGCAACAAGAGATGAAATTCTAAATGAACAAAATCGTCTATGTATGACTTAATATTGTTAGGGAAATGGATAAATAAAAAGGGATGAACATATTTAGAAATAGATATATGTATGATAAGCTGTATAGAAAGATCACACTTCCTTTTGTCAAATAAGGACTTAATTTCATTAATTCCTCTTCTCCTCAACCTCTATCATTTACGCAGCTGATTATGAGTAAGAGCTGAATAATGGTTACCTCAAAAATTGCAGTAAACTCTACAAAAATAGAGAGCAGAGAGTATTTCATTTCTTCCTAAGGTGTTTACAGATATGGTGGAGAGTTTTGCAGATATGATGCTGTTTCTGCATTAGGAGGTGCTGTTCAGAAATTATTTTAATTATATCCAGAGTAGGCCTTTGAGGAGAACCTGCTGACTAAAAGGAAGTTTGTGTCTTGCAGCTGAGCCAGTCAGTCCACCCCACCACCTTCCCCTGTGGATGCAGGATTGTATGGCTTTGATTCTGGCCTTTATGTGATCTCTATGTTGTGAAGCTACACCAGCATAGTTACAGACCCTGCCATTAATTTAAATATGTATATGGCAAACTGTTTATTTAAATGGTAATGGAAAAAAAACTCTTGCCTTCCCATCCCTTTTGCTTCGTACTTGTGCTCTGTGACCCTGGTGGCTCCTTTACATGAGAGTAAGTGCCCTACACACACAGCAGTGACCAGTGAGGTGTAACTGTCATTCTCCTTTTCAAGTCATTTTAGGTCAGACGTGGGATGGGAGTTACAGGGGTGTTTGCAGCTGTTACTCTGGCATGAACCTGTTTCTTTTTAGAAAACTTCTACATACCAAATAAATCTGTTGTCACATATGTTTCCTGTGTTTGAGAACTGATGCTTGATGGAACATGTGAGCTATAACTTTCAGTTACTTGGTGGTGATTTAGATCCATCAAAACAGAAAAATCTGGGCAGGTGGTGTTTGGCTGCAGGCTCCCAGGGAGGAGGGGAGAGAGAAAAACCATTCCACTTACAAGCCAATGCCCACAGACCCCTTACATGGCATAGACCCAAACATAGACAGGACTTCCTGGCTCAGAATATTAGGATGGGGTTGCAGTCTGACTGTACTTGTGTCACACCCTGACTGTGCTAAAAAATCCCTTTCTAAATTAAATGGGAACAAAATTACCTGCTCAGACTATACAGGAGGCAGCAAGTCACATCGCCATAATCAGGTAAGAATTGCCCAAGGTGTCTTTCATCATAAAATCAAACATGGAAACATACAGTTCAGTATATATTGGCTATACCTTAATGCAAACTCTTCTGTTCCATTAATAAGACATCCTTTCTTAACAGTAACTCATTCCCGATTGCAACAACAAAGAAAACGTTGTATTGATGAAAAATACTAGTGAAACATTCTTGAGGGTTTCCAGAGTCTGTAATTCACAGCTTTGTCCTTCAAAATTACTTGGAAAAGCAGCTAATGGTGTTCAGCAATTGTTTGGAGAGTTGTATTAAATACCAGTAGCTGTTTGTATCCACAGACGATGGGGAAAATTAAAAAGGGGAAAGAAGTTCATTAGGATATGACACAGAATGAAAGTATTTTTCCAGAATTTCATGAGAATCTTTTTGTAGTAACAGAACTTTAACTTGCATCATCAAGACACACATCAAGAGGAAGAGGTCTGAGTAGACAAGGCACAAGAAAATAGTCCAAGTCTAGGAACAAGCCTTTGATAAGGTTTTGTCTCTAAAATGCACACACAACTTCAGTGTACATATATCCCAAATTCTCAATACTGTATACAAGTAAAGGATAGTAAGAGGAATATTTACATCGATCAAGAACACAAGGCAAAATACAACTAAGGCAAAACTTTATTTTTGGTAGAAAGAAAATGAAGCAGTCTTATAATTAAGCAGTATTTTCTAAGGGTCTTCTGCAGCAGGACCTTCACCAAGCCTCATTAAACTGATAGTCTTCAGTCTTACTCAGTACATCTGGCTTTCAAGTAAAGCAAAAATACCAAATGAGTTTACAAGCAGAATTTGGAATACTTCTGACCATGGCACCTGAATGCACATTAAATGGGGACAACAGCCACTGTCAGTGTTACACACTCACTTTTTAAAATACTTGCACTGCACCAAACCTTTTTCCACTTGCTACCCCATGTATTTTTTTCACGTTGCACAATCCCAAGTACCAGTGACACCACTGCATTTTCTGGCAGTTCCACAACTTTGCTCTTGGATGCTGCCACATAGCCCAGAAATTTCTGCCCTAACCCAAGTAATGTTTAATTACTCCACATTTGCAAGTCAGTACAACATAAACATACATTGTCACGCTACACTTGCCTTCAGGCAAATGCAGTAATACAGTACTAATTTTACTTGCACTTAGGTAAAAGCAGAACTCTGTACGTCTGCAAAGCAAGATATTTTCAATAGTATTTTGAATTACACAGACGCATGTTCCTCTGTAGTGTCACACTAGCTACATATACACACAATATAAGCAATAAAATATTCTTTAGCTTGCTTTTCGTGCAGGGCATTTATTATGTGCCCTAATTGTCAGTTACCTAAAAAAAAACCCCAAACCAAACAAAACTGCATCATAGTGCTTTAATATTAATTTCTTTAAATCCAAAACAGCTTTACAGTAGCTGTTAAGTAATCAGTCTCTTCCAAAGACATACAGTTATAAAGAAAAAATTCTGTCCATAAGCAGCATCTGAGAAAACAACTTAACAGAGCTGCCACTTAGTGGCAGCACTCATTTAGGCATTTTTGGTATCAATACATCTCTTCATCATAGAATTTGTGCATTAATGAACAAAATATAGGCCCCAATCCAGCAAATACTTGCATCTGTGCAAATGTTTTTCTTCCACGTGGAATATTTCAAGTTAAGACACACTGGATAAGCAAAGTTAAGAACTTGCATAAATCTTTAAAGGAGGGGAAATCTTCGTGCTAAAAACTATTATTTCACAGGACTAAGATCCAATTCTAGACTCAGCGAAAGTAGGAGACACTTATAAACAACAGATATGTTACCCTGATAAGTGCTTTCAAAGCCAACAAGAGCCTCTAGAAGTGTGTGTGCCTTCTCACAGAACATTTTAATCCTCCTTGGAGTAAATTGGGTCCAGTCTCACTGCCCTAGCTCCTGGCTACTGCATGAAGAATCAATAAAGTGCTTGTCACAAATTCCGCAATCATGGAACAAAGTCAAATTTAAGTACCTTCAGAATGGATTTATAAACGATGAACTAAAGGCTGGTGTCAGATCTCCAGCACGTTTCCCTGAATTGCTAACAAACATTATGTTCTTCATTTGAAGACAAATTAGAATTCTGCCAGGAGTAGGTGTATTTCACCTCTGGCCCAGCAAAGTCCTCCTCTGCTTCTGCTGGGGGAAAAGTTTAACTGGATTAAATGTCAGTGTAAACGTTCATGCTTGACCAAAACATGATGCTCGTGCAATTTCACAAGCACCAGTATCCAAAGTAAAAGTCAGCTTTGTTTAATAAAATATGAAGAGCCATTATTGTTTTCAAATATATCCATTCTAAATTGTGTCTGTAATATTTTTCTAAATGCACCATAATCCTGAGAGGTCTTGCTTGCCCTTTGACATTTCCTTTGATCTGATGTGTTTTGTTCCTCTTGAATAAAGTATCTTTGATATTAGCTTTGACATGATTGGTATTGATCTTTGTGGTATCTTTCCATTAACATACTTCTGAATATTTAAATTACTAAAACTTTCTCTTCAAATAGATACATATACACATATATATTAAATTTTTTTTGCTAGCTTTGACATAACTGATCTATGAGAACTTAGACTGTATGCTCTCTGTAGAGAACCTCTGTATGCCCCTCATACAGAAATAAATACTAGTTTGAAATATTTAGCCATGTTTGGATGATTATTTTTTTAAAGGCTTCGGTGTTGCTTTTCTTTATCTTCCAGTCAGCTACAGGATAATAGCAACAGCAAACACATTGACAATGCAGTTCATTGTTCGGTTTTCCCATCTCACTGTGCAGGTTCCTAGAAGAGATTATTACAAAATGAAAAGAGAATTCCAGTGTCTTTACAACATTAACTTTATCACAGTGTAAATGATGTCAAACTAGTAGGAATATTTCAGCAGTGATTTAAGGTAAATAGTACTATGTCATCTTGGCTACAAATAGACTAAACTCCTCAAAATATTTTCATTAATTTGTACAAGCTGGACTTGCAAAAATCGTTAAAAATCTCAAACTGAAATTGGCAAGATAATCAAACAACATGAGAAAAAAAAGACTGGATAAAATACATTCCAGTGTATTTACATTCTGTAATTTTATCTCTTCTATTGTATCAATGCCTTACAGGCCAAGGGAACATGACAATTAAACTGTACTTGTTTACTTAATTTTATGATTTTTTTTTAACTTCAGTTGACTTGATGCCCTCTCTGCTTTCAGCTTAAACCCTGGCAGTCTTTTCTAAAAAGACCTTTCTGAATCTGTGACAGACAAAAGATTAAAATAATCTTTTTTCCCCTTGATAGTCTGAACCTGGGAAAAATTTATTTAGAACTAATTTTGAAACAATACAATGCATCCACAGCCTGGCTGACAGACAGAAAGCTGAAACACAGAGTTAAATTATTTCTATTTTTTACCAAGCTCTGTTCTTCTCCTCACAGCAGGCAGCCATACATGTTTATGACTAACCACTCATATCTACTGTGAGCAATGTTCTACTGCCTCTTCAACCAATCTATGGTTACTGACAAGGATTCAATGTTTTGACTCTTGTTTAAGAATGAAAGGCACTCCTATTCCTGCTTCTCATAATTTACAAAGCAATGGCTCTTAGTGCAGGCACTGACTGATAACATTTCTGCTGGGATTATAAACAAGCGCCTAATCCTGAAAGCTACTCCTTCTGCAGCCCCTCCTGAAAACCTTCCGCCCACCATTCAACATGAGGAGGAAGTAACAGTTCCTTTACTAGAAATTTTCTGTTTGGATGGGGAAACTTACCATCAGTTGTGGTATCCCAGAAGCACGAGCTTGCTGTGTGAAGACCAGCTCCACTCCTCTGCATCACTGCACACGTAACTGCAGGGGACAGCCATAAAACCAAGGAATTAATTATTAAAGCAGAAGGGGTGAATCACTCAGTACCTCTGAACTCAAGCCTGTATTACATTTTCAAGTGGCTGGCATGTGGCATTCAGCTGAGTCAAAACTGGTTTTGACAACCCCTTCACCCGCAGTATTTTCCTCAAGAACTTGTTATTCATTTCATGATTATTTTTACTCCCATAATCACAAGGGCTCTAACAAAATGCTGGCTAAGAGGATTATGGTTTATATCTTTTAAACTACTTAACTATTACTTTTGTCATGTGCACTTCGGAACAGGTTTGCAGGTGCTGACCTGACAGGTACAGCAGAAGTCACAGTTGATGGGAGCTGTTTCCCAAAACACTCCCTGACTGCTCCCTGAAACCACACCCCAGTAACCGGCAGCATTTCCATGCTGACCTGCAATGGTCATAAACCACTGATTTTTAAAACAGAACAGAGTGCAAACAATTGTCATGACATCAACACTCCATAAAAGGATCAAAGTGGGTTAAACTTCTACTTATTTCCATTTCCCTTCCCCAGATAAAAGATAAATGTAACAGCACATGACTTCATGCACAGGACACAAATGTCTGTATTTATAGGAAGCTAAGTATGACAAAAAATTTTACTGAAGATAGCAATTATTTCCTGAATGGACACCAAAAAGTTGATATAATTGATGTAATTGTTTTGGGGCTTCTTAACAATCAGGAAAGACTGTAACATGTAATCTGTGTCAAGTGTTGCTAGTTAGTTCAGTCCAGGGCAAATCATTTGTTGTGACTGCACGTGGTACAACTGCTTGTACTTACCAATGTACTTGTACGTTTTTCCAAGTTTTACCAGATGTGTCAGTGACTGTTCCACAATAGCAGCAGTCCACTGGTTGACTTTGTTGTGATTATAATCTGCCTTTCCTAAAACATTTTCTATGCACTAAAATAGAGGAAAAAAAAATAATAGTTACAGTAACCATACTTCAAAATGTAGAGTTTTAAAATGTTTTGCATAATCTGAGGAATTTTTTCTGGCAATTAGATTACTTTAAAACACTTGAGATCATCGGGCATCAGTTGTTGAATGGGTAGTAAAATGACTTCTCAGAAACCTATTTTTAGTACATATTTACCACAATATTGCATGAATAAAAAAAAAGAGCCTCTGACTGAAAATTTCTTGCAGGAAAGACCTTAACCACATGCTTTTAAGAACCAAGTTGAGTGAATAGATCTATTTACCAGTGAAGAAGCTAACACATCCCTAATGTTCCTAATGACTGCCTACTCCAGCTTGGCTTCCAGAAGCTGCTGCAATGGAAATGGTACTACTCCAATCAATAGAGTCAGTTTGGTCTGGCCAACCTTTCGGAGCCAGATTCCAGAATCTTCAGAGCTAGAATGACAATGGTGAAATGCACACTCCGTCTTAAAGATCAGGAAGACATGGGAGATACTCAGCAATTCTGTCTTGCAGCACAAGCAGTGGGTGAACTGCTGGAAAATTGCACGTTCTTCTACATCCACGTTCTCCCACATCCCATCAGATTGGCCAAGCCTTGCTTACACTTAAAATGACTGAACAGAAAGCCTTCTCACTAATTGTAGCTTTTAAATTGCGTTCCCTGCTCCTAAGAAATTCAGAATTAAGTGGTGACTGATACTTCTTAAAATTGGGAATTTTGGCTAAGAAACAAACATCTGCAAAGGATAAATAAAACTATGTTCTCCTCTGATTCAATAAGTTTAATCCCATGCACTAACCACCCACTGACAGGCTGTGTAAGAGCCTTGTGCCCCAGATTTTGAAAAGCCCAACTAGTTCTGATCACAGTGTACAAAGCTGGCCAAAGGAGCCAATGGAAACAAACATTAAAAACACAATCAGAAGACGGACAAGTCCCCTCAGGGATTTTGGTCCTTCCAGAAATGTACCCAGTGCTAGAGCTCCTTGTCTCTGGTTAAGCTTCCAATCAGAGGCAGAAACACTTGGCTTTACTCCCAGCGTCTGGAGACTGTGTCAGACCGTATTTGGCAGGGACAGTTACATAAAGGGTTGAATTTTCGTTTATCTGGCATCCAAGAGCTTGCTGCTGTGTGCTGGAGCAGCTTCAAAAATACAGTCCTTTCCCTTCCTTACAGGGCAGGTGGAAAACGACCTGCAGAGCCAACCCTTTCTCAAAATGCTGCTTCCTTGCACAACCTGACAGCACCTGTAAGCCAGGAGCTCTTCATTAATCACTTTCTAATTAGCAGGTATTTAATTTGTATCATCAGGCTACTCACTTGTCAGCCTGGTCTTTTTGTGTAAAAAATGGTTTTCAAACGCATTGCTACAATGAGCTCATGTAGTGCAACCACCTGCACAAGCCAAGGCTAAATTCCAATTCTGATTACATTGTTCAAGGCCTTGTCAAGCTTTAAAAAACCCTAAGGATGGATACTCCACAAGCTCTCCCTGTGACCTCTCTAGTGATTAGCTCCCCTCTGGATAAAGAGAGAAAAAACACTGGAGTGAAATGTCCCTTGCAATTTGTGACTCCCAGCCCTCCTTTTTACCTAATGCAAATCTGGCTCTTCTCTCATCTACCTTCTCCTCTTCAGGTAGCTGAGGACAACAATTAGATAAAGCTTAAAGCAGCTCCAAATTAAACTCTGTCTTTGTTTGATAAATATAATACTTGCCTATGAGATTTATCTGGGATGGTCAAAGAAAGTAACTGCTTTCACTATACTGCAAGGTAAGGTAAGGAATTTATTTGAAATAGTTGTTAGTCAAAACCTACCTCCTTAACTATGTTGTGGGCCTCATCAGCATTGAAGATCATCTGTAATAAAAGTTGTTTTATCATTATTAAATTAATTAATATTATTGCTGACAGAAAAGCAAACAAATTATACAGTTTTACACTAATGAACACATAACAATTAGGCCTTGTGTCTGGTTATTTGCATTGTGTGGTCTGTTAGCACAGTTCCAAAACATTTCTTTTTCTTTTTTACCAATACATGGTAAATACTATGTACTGTAAAAACAATATTATGTAAATACTATGGCATTTACACCATTCATGATATTTACATACATGGTATTTACATACATGGTATTTACACCATTACTAACACCATTCTCAAGCGAAAATAAAAAAACAAAACAAAGCAAAAAGTTTTAGCGCCTCCTGTTTCCAACTGACTCAAAGGAAACACGGCACGACCCCTTGTGCCACCGGCCCCTCCACAGCGGCAGGAACCCCACGGGCGTCAATGTTTAAGTAGCTCGGGGTTCGGCGGGGGTTTATTTTTAAGGAAAACTGGCAGCCAGAGCCCCGAAGCGGCTCCTCCCCCGGCCCCGGCCGGACCAGCGGGTGGATGGATCGCACCGGGCCCGGCACCGCTTCGGGGGCTTTTCCCAGCGAAAAATGGCCGCGGTCCGACGGCACCGGCGGCCGCTCCCCCGCGGGAACATCCACCCCCTGAGCCGGGGCTGGCCGAGGGTCCCGGGCACAACCCGCGGCTCGGAGCCGCCCCTACCTCGTCGTTGTGGGGGTGAAACTCCTCCATGGCCCCGGGCGGGCGGCGGCGATTCCGGCAGCGACGGCGGCTCCGAGTCCTGCGCGGCTCCGCCTCCAGCGGGCGGGGAGCGGCGGGAGAGGGGCGGAATCCGGCGGGATGGGGAGGAATCGGGAGGGACCGGGAGGGAGCGGGAGTCGGATGGGGCGGGA
>WEKX01025141.1:178520-204249 GCA_013390025.1 Pitta sordida
CAGGTTGCCCAGAGAAGCTGTGGATGCCTCCCCCGCCCCCTGAAAGTGTCCAGGGCCAGGTTGGATGGAGCTCTGAGCAGCCTGGTCTAGTGCGAGGTGTCGCTGTCTATATCGGGCAGGTTGGAACTACATGATCTTCAAGGTTGCTTCCAAACCAAACCAAACCATTCTATGATTNGGAGAGATGAGGCACGACTGTTTACAAGGGCATGTAGTGAGTGGACGAGGGGGAATGGCCTCAAACTGAAAGTAGATGTAGAGTAGATGATATGAAAAAATACATTACTGTGGGTGTGTCGAAGCACTGGGACAGGTTGCCAAGGGAAGCTGTGGATGCTCCCCCCCGGAAGTGTTCAGGGCCAGGTTGGACTGGGCTCAGGGCAACTTAGTCTAGTGCAAGGTGTCCCTGTCTATGTCAGGCAGGTTGGAACTACATGACCTTCAAGGTTACTTCCAAACCAAACCATTCTATGATTCTNAGCGGGAATGGTCTCAAAGTGAAAGTAGATGTAGGTTAGATGATATGAAAAAATACTTTACTGTGGGTGTGTCAAATCACTGGGACAGGTTGCCCAGAGAAGCTGNTCATTGATTACAGTCAGGTCTCCCATATCACGACCTGCGGTCTTAATCAGGTTCCACAAAGCCCTACTTCTACGTTGAATGGCAGCTCATTAATATGCAAATTTGCCCGCACCCTCAAATGGCTACCCGGCGCTGTTTCAGCACTTTGTTGCTGTGTATCGGTTGCCATGGTGGCCGTGCTGCAGGGAATTGGGGAAGCGGCAGAGCCACCAAGGACCTGATGGGACAAGCCGCCGCGGCAGCGTCTGTGCAGGCAGGGTGGGACGGGGCGAGCCTCTGCANTATGATTCTGTATTTCTGTGATTACAGTATATGTATATATATGAACATCAGATCTTTTCTCTCTCTCTGAAGTTGCCTGGGAAACAGGAAAGGCACCGGATAAAAAACAACGCAGAATTTTCAAGTAGCTGGGGCTGTTTCTTCTTCTTGTGGGTTTTTTTTAAAGCAATTGTTATTCTTTTAATTTGGTGGGAAGGTCTTGTGTAGCTTTCCCTTCTGTGATACCTGGTATTTCTATCCCAGAATGAACATCACAGAGAAGACCAAGGCTGATGCCTCGCTTCTGGTTTCAGTACTGAACAAATACATGATTACCTTATGAAAGGGTCTCTTGTCCAGACTTCATTGTACGCTCACTGGAAATACTGTGTTTGAAAAACATGAAAGTCCAGGGGGAAGCAAAGCTAAGCATTTTTTATATTGACCTGTGTTCAGACTAGTTTTCATGTTTAGGATTTGCAATGGCTATAGTGGGAGAAAACTGAAGATGAAGACTACGTCTCTTTAAAAGCAGGTGTCTGTGAGCAAGTGCAGATGGATGTAGTCACAGGAAAACACATGGAAGGGGGTGTTTTTTGCAGTGATCTCTACTGTATTTTTGTGGAGTAAATTAGAGATCAAATTGCATGCTTATTTTTAAAGAAACAAAAGTTGGCAGGAGCATGTGTTGTGTATGCACTGGCATCCTGTAGATAAAGCTAATAGTGCTTAACTTCCTGTGGATTTTTTATTCTCTGTACTTTCAGAGATCTTGCATCTTTACATCTGTGTCTTTGGATAAAGCATCCTATGAAGTGAAAATAGTTCCTGGACTGTTCTCCAGTTCTGTTTAGAAATATTCAAAGAAATACATTCTTTTTAACATTATCAATGATTATGTCACTGAATTACATGGAAAATAAAGAATGACCAATGACTGTGTGGGTGTGGAGGCCCTAATGGAAAAAAAGTATTTATCCTTCCTCTCCTGCTACCCTTTGTATATAGGGGGACAGCAGGAGGTCTGAGGAAATGCTGAGTCCGTCAGGCTCTGTCCAGCATCCAGAGAGCCATTAGAAAAACAACAAAATGATGAAACTACATTTATCCTGAAACTGTTTACAGATTAACACTCAGTATCAGCCATGAGCATCCAAAACACGTGTCAGGAGTATATGTCAAATAATCTGATTTTATTCCTCAGTAGGACAGCTGGTTCAATGGATGAAGAGGAAAAAAAGTATTATTTTGTAGTAAATTTGCCTATTGTGTGCTCTCCCACATAAGAATGTGTAATCTGGGGAAAAACTAACTGAGTCATTCCTAATAAAGGTTTATCAAAGTAGGAGGAATAAATGAAAAAAGACAGGTAGTTTTTTGCCCCAAGAGCTAATTAGTATTAGTCACAATAAGTTGAATAATGTTTTTTAATGATAGCATGTTGAAAGAAGTTACAAGCACACTGAATGGCAGGATCAAAATTTAAAATATTGAATAGGCTGGAGAAAACAACAACAAGAAATTTCATAAAAAAATATCAAGTACTACATATCTGTAAAACTAGGACATCCAATGCACAAATACAAAATGGGACCTGGGCAGTGCTATTGAGAAAAATATGTAATTACAGAATCACAGAATCACAGAATCAGTAAGGTTGGAAAAGACCATAGAGGTCATCAAGTCCAACCTATAATTACAACAAATAAGAACCAAAGTAGGGTGTTATAAATAACTAAATAAATTGAAGAATACAATGAAGGGCACAGAAGGCAGTCACATTGGTCTTCTTGATGTTGATCAAGCACTGAATGTAACTCTCACCCCAGCATGATGGTGGCACGAAGACAGAAAAGTATTTCCTCCTGAAGGCAACGAGACATAAAGGAAGGGTAGGAAATGTTATTTGTGGAGAAACTGCAGTTATTTTATAACCCTTGCCGTGTCTTCTTTGTAGATGTCTCTGACTGCATAGTGATTTAGTGGAAAAGGTGATTAACAAACCAAGGTATGATGAAAGGTAGAAGAACTCGGGGAGATTTATGTTAAGCATTAGTAAAAACAAATCCAAGTATAAGAATAATAAAGCACTGAAGCAGACCTGCTTTTGGAATCACCTTTTCTGGATCAATAACACATTAGATAACATCTGCCAGGCATTTAACCAGCCTTTAGAGAGGAGATCTTAAATAATCTTTCGAGATAGTTTAAGAGGTTGAATTATTCAACTTTCACAACTATTGAGTGGTTATTTTCCTTGCTTTCCTAACATCCACGTTTTTATTCCATTTCAATAACCAAAATCACCATTATTTTTCTCTATATTTTCCCCCTGAAAATGACTAATGCTGTTACTGACTTCACAAGAGCAGTGCTAAATTGTGAAAAAGGAGCCAGTACACTTCTTTTCAGGGGGAGTTACCTAGCACTGCTTAATTCTTTGTTACACTACTGCAAATTGTAAGTGGAAAATGCAAGGGGTTGGCAGTATAATTAGATCTGAGGACTGTAATAGGAAATGTGAAGAGTACTGAAAGAGGTGGCTCAGAAATACAACCCTAAACGTGAAAGAGCAGTAGTCTTTCATCTTTCAAATGCAGAACAGGAGCTCTTAACAAGAAAGAGAACAAACAGTGCAGTTGAAATCACATTTTGATTAAAAAACAAATATTTGAAGAGGATTTGGTGTACTGGAGAGGTGGCAGCCAGTGCAGGCTGTGCAGATCCCACACTGCTTGAGTAGAGCCAGCAAAAAAATATGAATACTAATGCAGCTAAAACAGTGTGCCTCCTGTCTTGATTTTTCATTTAAATTGTTGTAAACATTTTAAACCCTCACACCTACTTTAAACTGGGGAATACAAAATCGGTAGAATTCCAGTTCTGTTTTTTTCTAAGTTGATTCCTAAGCTATGTATGGCTGGATGCTGGAGTGTGCTGCTCTTGTTCTTGCTCTCTTCCTACGCACTCACTGCTCGGTACCACAGGGATCAGAACAGACGGACTCCTGGGCTGATCAATGTGGGAACTTGTGTGCTGTCCAAATCAGGGATGTTTGACCCCAGTAGAAATTTTAATTATGTAGTTGCTTTTCTGATTTTTTTTGGTGGTTGGGGTTGGGGTTGGGTTTTTTCCCTGAGAGCTGTTTTACTGTTAACTGCGGTGACTTCCTTGAAGAACTGAGTGGCCACTCAACAATTGTTTAAAAACGTTCTTAGTTCTAATACTACAGATAGAAATGTTACACTACACCACATGACTACTCAAACAAAAAACCTCTGAGCTGGAAGAGGAGCAGAATGCTGCCTCCTTCACTTCCTTAGCTTTGAAAATTGCTTTAGCATGAAGCAGAGAGAACAGTGTCCTATCCTTGAGCCCATGTAAGTGTATAAACCTATTGGAATGTACAATATGTACAAACACATGGACTAAAAACTGACAATTTAAATTTCTATTCCATGGGAAATGCTGACATTTCAAACCTTAAACTTTTGTCAGAAATTGTAATGAAATGGTATTTGTGGGAACTGGTTACCTGCTCACTGAAGGCAATATATTTGTTGTGGTTTTCATGACAGGCC
This sequence comes from Pitta sordida, assembly GCA_013390025.1. Lineage (NCBI taxonomy): Eukaryota > Metazoa > Chordata > Aves > Passeriformes > Pittidae > Pitta > Pitta sordida. Next base: position 182,948 of record WEKX01025141.1, read on the forward strand.
AAAAAAAAGCCACTATGAAAAAAACTTGAACTGGTTCATACCAGACACATGTTAGACTTAGAGCCAACTGCAACCAACATGCATATATGGCAATGAAGAAGAAGAACTGTTTAATGAAGGTAGGAGAAGACAATGACAAAATGTAGAATGAGATTATCTAAATAATTGATTGTTGCTGTGCATGGCACTAATTAGTAGAATGAACTACTTCAGAAGAAGCTGTTACTTGCCCTTAAGGATGTTTTCGAAATTTTCATGCTTATAAAAACTTGTAGCTTCTCTAAAATTAAAGGTGAGGAGAAAAAGTTGGGGAGAACATATGAAGAAGAGCTCTCCTGAATCAAGCTCTTCAATATGTATTTTCCTTGGCACCAAACATAAGAAAAATTAACCTAATTAATCTATTTTTTAAATATAAATGTTAGACTCAGAGGAAGACATAAAGGATTTTGGGCTTGCTAATAGTATCAATAGGAAGTCCTTCAGTCAGTTTTCTGTTTGCTGCTTTTCAAAACAGGCAAATTTTTATCTAGAGAGAGAACAACACACTTATGGCTTAACACAGGGAGCTCCCTTCCCATTTTGTTTCCTTCTGTGCTGGCACGGAGGCCCCAAGTAATGGCACAAACTTTCTGTACTGAGTTTATATGGTAATATGCTGGCTCAGTGTGAGACTCAGCTGGTTCCAGCTTGCTTGAAAATGGATCTGCCGCTGCCCGTCCAGGCTCATCAGCTAAGCTGGTGCCTCTGGGAGAACATGATAAGAATAGGTAAAAAACACTGTGCAGCAATAGTGAGAGCAAGAAGTGAGAAAAAAATGCAAGGGCAACAGCCCTGCAGACATGGTCAGTGAGGGAAGAGGAGGAGGCGGTGCAGCTCCTGAGGCAGAGATTCCCCTGCAGCCCATGGAGAAGACCGTGGTGACACAGATTGTTCCCCTTTAACCTGTACAGGACTATGCCAGAGCTGTTATCCACCTGTACCCTGTGGAAGACCCCATGCCAGAGCAGGTGGACATACTCTGAAGGAAGCTGCAGCTCACAGAGTGCTCAGACAGGAGCAGACCCCTGCCAAGAGCTGTGACCTGTGGAGAGGAGCCCACATTGGTGTGATCTGTTCAAAATGGACTGAACTCCCTGAAAAAGAACGTATGGTAGCGCAGTTCATTAAGAACTGCAGCCTGTGAGAAGGACCCATGCTGGAGAAGTTTGTGAAGGACTGTATCCCATGAGAGGGACCCCCTGTTGGAGAACAGCGTGATAAGGAGGGAGCAGCAGAGAGAAGCAGGAATGGACTGACCACAGCCCCTGTTCCTCATCCATCTGCAACATTCAGTGGGGAGGAGGCAGAAGAGTTCAGGAAAACAGGAGCCTGGGAAGAGGAGAGTATTGGAGCAAAAATAATTTTAGCTTTGTCATTGTTTCTCATCATCTTACTCTATTTTAACTGACAGAACATTAATTTTTCCTAAGTTGTGTCTGTTTTGAACATGACAGTAGTTGGTGAGTGATCACCCTGCCTTTATCTTGACTCCTGAGCTTTTCCATCCCATTTTCTCCTCCTCCGTTGAGGAAGGGAAGTGATGGAGTGGGCAGGTGGTGGTCTGGCAGCTGGCCAGGGTCAGCCTGGCACACCTACTACCCACAGATTACAGCTCCCTCTGTGCATTACATCCGAAAGCAGCACGTTTCTCCAAGCTGCTGGCTGTGCTCTCTAAGTGTTACAGAATAACTGTCAGCATCACTTTATTCAGTAATGTATTTATTTCTGTTGCCCTGGGCCTGAGAGGCATCAGCCCCACGGCTCTGATGGTTTCCTTAGAGCTCTGGACTCTCCTGTTCTCGACGGGTATGTGCTGTGAAGCTGCTGAGCACCACCAGGACCTTGGGGAGATCCCTTCCAAAGAGGATCCAACCCTGCAATAAGACACTGCTTTGACAGCACACCCAGTTTGGCAGCACGAGTTGCCCCTGAGAGCTCCAACCCAACCCTGAGCAGGGTTCACTCTCACACTGGCAGCACCCAGAGCCCATAGGAAAGCTGTTCAGAGTGGCCCCAGGCAGATGACAGGGGCCCTTCCTTCCCTTTGATGACCCCAGCAGCTTTGTGTCCAATAGTGTAAACCATGAACAACCACTGGACAAACACACACAAATATGTTTTACTTTTTAAAAGCCATTAGCAAACCAATTGGTAAGATAATTTAGTGGGAATTGGTAGTGATCAAAATTTAAAAATAAATACCATAATAAATTCCATGAGTTTATACACTTTATTTTTAAAAACAATAACTTGTCTGATTTTAATTTAGAGTGGCTACAGATTTATTTGTTAAAAAATTACTGAATTTCTCCCTCCTACCAGTCAAAATTCACCACAGATGTCTCAGGAACAATGTGTGATCTTTATATTGAATTCTTAATTACTATTTGGTTTACTTAGGGACATGGGTAACCTCTGAAGTCAGAGAACCAGAAATAGATTAAGTTTTATAATGGCTCAGAAATATGAAAACTCAGAAATTTGAATGATTTCTGAGACAACTGTTTTATTTGTCAAGATTTCTGACAATGGTCATGTGGCAAAGATAATGAAATTCAGCAACCTTGTTGTGCAACCATCAGAGTGAACCAAGAGTGCCTGTTCATACATTTGTAATTCTTCATTTGCTTCTGTTAAATGATCTTAAATGATATGCTAAAGTGTACAGAATATGGTGTTGTTTTAAATGTTATTCATGCAGTCATCATAATGCTGTTATTGTATTATAAAATATGAGAGCTTGTGTCCAAATCCTCCTACAACATGCATGTTTGAAGATGACAGATTTTATGATCTATAAATATTTAAGTGAAAGTATGAACTGTTTTTAAAATATTTTTTTCAAAACATCTAGCCTATGATTTTTTTTTATTATGTGCTGTGCATAAAAATGTCTTCATCTCAGTCTTTTATGACTTAGAAATGCTATGGTATCAGCAGTTCAAAGCAGGCACACTGCAACCCCTTTCTGGAATGTGAGACTTTAATTGCATGAAAATTCAATAAAACATGTGTTTCTTTACCATGACCAGGTCACTCGCCTTTTAAGCTATCATTTGCTTTTCTGAATTGAAAATGAGCATTATAGGACTGGGATGTGTTCCTGGCATTGTTCTTGATATAACTGATATAAAATACCGTACCACTAAATACTGAGTTAAAAACTTGGAAGAGCGTTACATGGAGGTACTTATATTTTGGTGATCTTATTTTTTCTTGTGGTTCAGAAAAAACAAAAGCACACATTATTTTTAAGATGGTGCAACAACCACAAGACAGCTTAGCTGATGAGAAGGCTCAGTGTCAACAGATGGAGGAGTCCAGGTCCTCTCCCCTTAATTTCCTCCCTCAGCAGCACAATCCCGCCTTTCCTGGTAGAGGCTCCAGTCCTCCCTTGATTCTTCATCCTAAGGATGTCTCACTAAGTCATCAGCAAGACAACCTGAGTAACTTTCTGCTAGTTTTTTGCAGTGGCTTGCTAAAATATCACATAGACAGCAGAGCAAAGGAGAACGTCATTGGAGAACGGAGAAAAAGCTGGTTAATAGATGGTTTCACCTTTCAGTGGCTCCAAATTATTACAAATACAGCCTTTTAACCGAACATGAGTTCACTTCTCTGAGTATCACATTAACTTTTAAAAATCGTATTTTTACATAGTATTTTTATTAATCTGTACTTGTACCATGAACTACTGTTAGGTGTCAAGAAAACTAATGATTCCCACCAGTCACAGACCTGCTTTAAGGCAATGAACACTTACTCTGGCTAAAAGGGAAGTGACATTGGGCATCCCTTTTTGTCATGCTGTCTGAAACAATCAAAACCTTTGTCTAGACTTCTGTCCAACATACCACAGAAAAGAATGAAACAAAACTAATTTTTTTGACTAATGGACTTATCTGTACTTGAAATACTGGGACTAGCAGTTATCTTAATGAGCTAAGGGAGTGACAGGCAGCAGAGACGTGATTGTTCCTGTAGGGAGGAATGGGTTAAAAAGTGGAGGGCTGCTGAGAGAGATTGTAAATCTCTCAAGTGACCTGGCAGCTTGGAAGAACTCTTGATAAGCCTGTGTGAACAGCAAGCCAGTGATCCCTTAGCATGGACAGAGTTTAATGGTGCCTGGGTCTCCTCTTGTGTGCCTCTGCCTCAGTGTTGCTTCAGGGAGCTCCTGATTAGCAAGGTAATGACAATAAATTTACTCTTTGCATTCTAGCTGCAGGTTTGGGGATGTCATGGCTGCCTGCTTGTATCAACTCACACGGTGCCCTAAGAACTCTAAGGCGGAGAGCTTAATCTGGGAAACACGCTTTCTACAAAGACAGAAGTGCATGTCTGCATAGAAATGTTCCCATAGAAAGTATGTACCTATTACCTTTCCATAGTGTTGTAGTGGGTTTGAGTGGCAAGGTTTGGTAGTGAGTTCACAGGGTGTGTGGGGTGTGTGGGGGGCTACAGTGAGGAGTTACCAGCCGCTTCCCTCATATCTGACAGAGCCAATGCCAGGTGGCTCCAGACAGATCTGCCACTGGGGATGGTGGTACCACCTCAGGGATAACAGATTTAAAAAGAGGAATGATGTTATTGTGCAGAAGCAAATTGCAGACAGAGAAGACAGGAGTGAGAATATGTGAAAGCAACAGTCCTGCAGACACCAAGGCTGCTGAACCAGGAGGTTGAGGAAGTGCTCCAGACCCCAGAGGAGAGATTCTTCTCCCGGTGGTACAGACATCCACCTGCAGCCTATTGAGGTCCGTGGTGGAGCAGATATCCACCTGCAGCCTGTGGAGGACCCCATGCCAGAGCAGGTGGATACACAAAGAAGGCTTTGACCCCCTGGGAAGCCCACACTAGAGCAGGTTTGCTGGCAGGACTTGTTAACCCATGCTGCAGCAGTTCATGAAGAACTGTAGCCTGTGGGAAGGACTTACATTGGAGAAGATCATAAAGGACTGTCTCCTTTGGGAGGGGCCCCCACTGGAGCACAAAAAGAGTGTCAGGACCCCTCTCTCCAGGGAGAAAGCAGTGGCAAAGACAATGTGCAATGAACTGACCACAGCCCCCATTCTCTGCCCTGTGCTGCTGGTGAGGGGAGGAGGTAGAGAAATTAGGAGTGGAGTTAAACATGGGAAGAAAGGAGAAATAGGAAGAAGGTATTTTTAAGATTTGGGTTTATTTCTCCTTACCCTGCTCTGATTTGATTTGAAATAAACTAATTTTTTCATGTAGAATCTGTTTTGCCTGTGATGGTAACTGCTGAGTGATCAATCTCACCTTTTCTTCATCCTGACCAATGAGCCTTTCGTTATGTTTTCTCTCCCCTGTCCAGTGAGGAGAGCAGTGACAGAGAGACTTTGGTGTCTACCTGGTGTCCATCCAGAGCCAACCCACCATAATTATTCAAGGCAACACATTTGTGCCGTGTTTATAAGTCTCTTAAACCATGTTGAAGAAACACTTCATTCTCTACAACTACCTTAAGGGAGGTTGTAACTAGGCAGGGGTCAGACTCTTCTCTCAGGCCCCCAGTGACAGAATGAGAGGACACAGTCTTATGCAGCATCAGGGGAGGTTTAGGCTGGATATTAGGAAAAACTTTTTCACAGGGAGAGTGATTTCCCATTAGAATGGGCTGCCCAGGGAGGTGGTGGAGTCACCATCCCTGGATGTGTTTAAGGAAAGTTTGGATGATGTACTTAGTGACATGGTTTAGATGGTCTTGGGTTGATAAGTTAGGTAATAGGTTGGACTTGATGACCTCTGCGGTCTTTTCCAACCTTGTTAATTCTGCATGTAATTTTGTCTAAGATCATAGATCAATGGTTTGGGTTGGAAGGGGACCTTGAAGATCATCTGGTTCCAACACGCCTGCCATGTCAGGGACACCTTTCACTAGATCAGGTTGCTCAGAGCCCTAAGTTGACAGTGTTTCTCTTAGCAAAAGTCACCTTGTAAGGCTACAATTGTGAACAAGTGCATTGAGCAAAACATAATACAATGCAAATGAAAAACAAGTTAATGATTTTGCCATGTCAGTGCATTTTCTAAAGGGTGAAGAATTTTTTATAAAATAAATTGAAGTATTTTTTTGCTTTGAAGATGTAAGTTTGCTGCCTTAGTTATTTTTCCAAAGCCTGTTTCAAATGCAGAATGCAGCTTCTCACTTTCTAAGCAGTGTTTTGCCAAGGACAAGTTGAACCAATTGTTTTGAGCTAAAGTGTCCTTTCAGTTTCTGAACAGAATGTAAAGCATTGGTGTATAAATCCTGCTTTAAATGTTTCATGCTGATACTAACAAGTGTCTTCACTTGCAGCAGAATAGTTGTATAGATGAAACACAAATCTGAGGTTCAACAAGTTGGTATGTTATGTTAATCCAGTGTATGAACCCTGTAATTTACAGACTCATTTTCTGGTTGGCATAGATCATAGTGTTAATGTGAGTCAGGATAATGCAAAGACTGGTGAAATACCTTGACCTTAGAGCAGTTCAGTGGCAGCAAACAGAGGAGAAGGAAGAGTTTTGTCTGAAACCCTAGGAATTTTTGGAAGCCACATAGTATTGACAGTCTCTAAGGGTCTGTGTATGCATTTTCAGCCAAAGTAAGTGTGGTCATCTTGTAGGGTTTTAGGGAGGTTTTGTTAGAAGAAATGGCATTACTCTTCACAGGTTCAGCAAAAATGACTGAAGTTGAGAGTAAGAAAAAAATAATTAAGGACCTTGGAGTATGCTGGCTTTGTCATTTTCTATTGTGTGCAATTTTGGGGGTGTTTTGTGTTTTTAACTCTGCATCTTCTAAAAAGTCCTAAATCTTGCAAAGTGAAAATTAGTCAGAAGATAATTCAAATTTAGGTGACTTGAATGATACTCATGATAAGCCTCACAGATTTTATATATAGGAAATCAGCTGGTTTCATTAAACATTCCTGAATTTTGTAGAGGCCATTAAAATTATTTGCAGTAAAATATTTTTTTAAAATACAGTTATTTTACTGATTAGTTCACCAATTGATAGAATTGTAACAAGCTATTTTGAAATACAATTGTAATTCTTAAAAGACTCTTGGTACATTTAGGATGAAATTATGCGTTTGGGTCCCAGTTTACGGTTTGCAGGTGCATAATAAACGTTCAAGTTCTTTCAATGGTTCCTTCGTTGTTGCCTTGAGAAATATTTTTCATTGTGGAACACCAGGCACCTGGATGTTAACTGAACATTTCTTTCGGCAGCATTTCATTGTACTGCTCTGACTCACTTTGCATGGTTCTTGTTTGTGCAAAGAATGGTATAGCTGACAACAAAATAATTGTCTAAATTAATAGTACACCACAGTAATGGTGTCTGTAAGAGCATTCCCTTAGCTTGCATGAGTTCATTCTAGGCGATAATTCAAATACGTATTGGCTTAACATGGCACAGTGAGGCACCAATTAGTGCATATTCTTATTCTTTTTCTTTTAAATGTATGAAAGAGAAGCAAGAGAAAGTAGATTCTTCATTTTATGATGTGAGAAAGAGCAGTACAAATGTGTTCCTGCACTTAATAGATACCTGAGCCTGCTTTTAACTTCTCCTTTAAAAAGAACATGAGATGCTGTAATTACTCTGAAAAGCTTATTATAAATACCTGCTTTTCTAAATCTTTTCAGTGGCTGAAACAGAAATAGCCTTGTCTCAGAACAGCTAATGACATCCTAACCCCTTTTTCATTTCTAAGTCTGTGACATGTAATTTTTCTGTTCAAGTAGTAACTCACATTAAGAAAAACCTTTTTAAAATGTTGCCCTCTTATACAAGAGAAGGCTTCATTCTTTTGGGATAACATTTCCAGCATCCTGGTTTTTTACAATGCTTATTCGCTATGGAGAGGAAGAGAAGGCTAAGATCACAGTGTATAACTGGAATGAAGGTTGACGAATATCACTTTTTTCTCAGAAAAGAAATACCACTCTTCTCTCACACTTCTTGGATTTGCAGTAAGAAAACCTTTTCACTTCATATAAATAAGAACAGTGGGGCAAGTAAGCTCAGGGACAAGAACCTCTGAATTTCATCCCATTGCCATTGTTACAAACACAAAATCCAAGTCCTAAGAAAAGAAGGCGGGTCTGGTTCCCACAGGTGCTTGGATGCATAGATCTCTTGAACATTTATGATGGATGCTGAAAGAAGTTTGTTGGGGTTATGGCAAATCCCAACAAACCCCATATGTCACACACTCATCAAGTAGGAATTGTGAAGAAACAGTCTCAAATAAAATTAAAAGTATCTTTAAATAAAATTGAAACAGCAGGCAAAATAACATTGATTAAATAATTATGATTTCTTTCAAGAAGGAACTCTGAATGAGCTGATGAGTGGTTTGAAGAGATATGATGCTATTGCTTCTGCAGCAGGTACTGTATTTCTTCTTGAAATATTATTTTGCCCTTTTTTCATAAGTGCATCAAATCAGGCATTTTTTCAAAACATAAATTGGAGGTTTTTCCCCTTTAGGTTGGAGTGGAGAGAAGCACATCAGTCTCACAAGCTGCATTAAAATTTTAACAGGGAGGCTTTTTACAGAAATGCCAAAAAGTTCTTCATTTAAAATGCAGAGCATACAAGATCTCAAATGACTGAAAAAGTATAAAGAAATAGGACACTTCTACTGAAGTATCTTCCACAACTTTTTAACTGATAGAAGTTACTGCTGATGTCTTTGGGGTTTTTCATGGATACTTCTGTGAAATGACAGCTCAAAACTTGAGTACTGAGAGCTGGCTAAAGGCTGCTCTCTCTCTCCATGATAACTGCAATTATACTTTTGGTAAATAGCCATGTGAATGCTCAACTGGACAATGAGAACTTGTATATCCCATCTTCCTCAACAAAGGCTTTTTTTTGTTGTTGTTTGGGTGGGTTTTTTTACATTTTGTTCTCAAATTCTGCTCCTAGCACCTATGTTATTCAGGAGAGAAATGTACTGTAGTTATTCCACACCAGCTCTCATTGTTAACAGCTATGGATATTTATTAAAAATCTTCTTTCTATTTCATGCCACATGTTTTCCTTTTCAAACCTTTTAGTTTAGAAAATTTCATGAATACCCTATTTTCTGATATTTACTGGTAGATTAGCTTAAGGTGAGGAGAAATAAATGCTTGCATTCTAATGCTGCCTAAAATGAAAGCAAACTAGGTTTTGTTCATTAATGTTATTGAACTGAACTCTCAAGGTCTTCTCATTTGGAGGCAGTTATGCCTGTGTGAACCAGGGCATGAGTAAATGGTTCGTTGGTTTCTGGTGCATGGAGTTAGCAGTTCTGCATCCAGAAAGAAAACCGAGTATAAAACTGCTGTCCCAGAGGACAAGAGAGTTGTCATAGAACTCTGGAGAAGGCCCATGAGCAGTGCAATTTATTCCTGATAAAGCTCCAATCTGGGACTATAGTTGAATAAGTCTTTAAAGCAGTTCAAGTGTTACTGATGCAGATTGAAGTCACTAAAGAAAAAACACCTAGAATGCTTTACACATGGTTGATGATGGCAGTGGATGCTGTGTACTTGGATCTTAGCAAAGCCTTTGACATGGTTTCCTATGGTAAGCTTCAGGAGAAACTCTGAGAGCGCGGATTGGATAGGAGCATTCTGTGTTGGGTTAGGAATTGGTTGGATGGACGAGCTCAGAGAGTGTTGGTGAATGGTGCCACATCCAGCTGGCGGCTGGTCATAGTGGAGTCCCACAGGGATCAGTGCTTGGCCTGGCACTGTCTAATATCTTTACTGATGATATGAACGGGGGAATTGAGTCCACCATTAGCAAGTTTGCAGATGATACCAAGCTGGGAGCAAATGTTGAACTTCCAGAGGGTAGAAGGGCCCTTCAGAGGCCTTGACAGGCTAGAGAAATGGGTAGATTCAAATAATATGAGATTTAACAAGTCCAAATCTGAGTTCTTTGCTTTGGACATAACAATCCCATGCACTGGTATCGACCGGGGGATGAGTGGCTGGAGAGTGGTGAAATGGAGAGGGATTTGGGAGTAATGATTAAAAAAACTTTATATGAGCCAGCAGTGTGCCCNGATGATCCTTGTGGATCCCTTCCAACTCAGAATAACCTGTGAACCTGTGAAACTTTGTTCTAAATAAGCAACATATTTTTGTAATTCCGATTTGCAAATCCCTTGGCCTATATAGTCTGTTATGGATAACAAAAGGTGCTTAATAAATATGGGCTGGAATGGACGGTGCTACCAAAATAATATGAGGCCTCCAGTCTGTAAGAGCAGATGCTTTCTGTCCCAACAGAAACACAAAAGGCCTGGATAGAAACACAGTCGTTTTCCATGTATTTGGTATCTGGCTGGTAATGCTTTGCCTGAGCTCTGGAGCTGCTGTGCCATGGCTGTTAGCCCCAGTCCTCCCAACAACATTTATAAGATTTATAAGATTTAACTACAAAAAAACCTGTAAAAAATCTGAAGCTGTTGTTTTAATACTTAAAATTAAACCATTCATTACAGAATATGTTTACTTGTGTAGCTTCTTTGAAAATGATTCACACTCATAGAGAGAAATGCATTATTCTGGTAATTGCAAGCAAATGATGTACCTGAGCATTTAATTTAGAGCAGATCCCATTCAATAGCTTTTTCTGAACAAGTCAAAAAACAATATTGTGGGTATAACATAGAGCAAACTCAAATTAGCCTTCAAATAGGTTGTATTTGTAGACTAGCCAGGTAAACATTGTACCTCCTAAGAATAAAATTCCCAACACATGCATCATTTGGAATAACACAAGCATGGCAGTTTTCTGAAAACACAACACTAGGAACAGTTACGAGAGCAATGAGTAATGTTATATTGCTATTGTGCATAAACTGCAAATTTTATGCTCAGATTTCATGTGTGAAAGCTGAACAGGAGATTTTGGTTGCATGCACTGGAATTTTTTGAAAGTGATAAAATGTCACAGCTTTGAAAAAGAAAAGCTCTTAAGTAGTTTCATGTGGCCTACCTCTGTATATTGGACGAGTTTCGTGGTATATATTTTAACATGTTAGGGAATGCAAATAACTGCTCAATTAGTTTCTTTGTATTTCTTGGATGCCTGTTGTGTGATCTCTTCAGGTGCCTGAGGATTCTTTTGAGGGTGAATGGATTACTCAGTTCATCTGGGTGAATCAAGATGCTGGTTTTGCTCTGTTACTTTTGAAATTTTGAATGTATTTTGTAATACTTGTAGCTGTTTGATAAGTCCAGCTCACTTGAACCATTGAATGTGATGGTCATAAAGCTTCAGAATTGTTGTACATATGTAAGGAGGATGGATATGACACATGCCTTTATTATACTCTTAAATACTGTTTTACCTTTTGGGTGCTTCCCTCACCCAACGCACGTAACAGACAGAGCCAGTATTCACTAACGGTTAAAAAAAAACACTAAACAGGCAAAATAAATGTCCTTTTTTCCCTTTCCAAACTCTCCAAGAAATCACAAAATCGTCTCCTGAGCTGCCCGCTCCATGCCAGCGAAACACAACGGAAAAGAAGGAGATAAAATTAACGGGATAGGCGCCCCTACCAGGTGTGCGGGGAAGAAGGGGACACCTGTGCTGGCAGCCGGTTCCCCACCGGCACCTGCGGAGGCGCTTCCTCCCGGCCCCATTCCGCCTCTCTCCCCGCATCCCGGCCCGCTTCCCACCCCGCATCCCCGGCTCCCGCCCCGCATCCGCGGCTCCCGGGCGGCCGCTTCCCGCCGGAGAGAGGCGCTGCCGGAGCGCGGCCGTGGGGAAAGTCTGCGGAGCTCGCCCGGGAACGGGAGAGATACGGGGGAGAAACACGGGGAGGACACGGCGGAGGCGAGTGCCCTTCCCGGTGGCTCCAGCGCTGGGCTGCGGGAGGAGCGGGGTGCGGCGGGAGGGGACGAGGCGAGGTTGGTGTCGCAGGGCTGCACCTGCGGGCGTCACTGCGAGGGAGTGTCGGTGCGGGTCTGTGCGGGCTCGCTGTGGTGTGTGCCAGGAGCCGAGCCCGCGGCGCCGGCAGCGGGACTTCACCTCCCGGCTCCATCGGGCTGCGGAGTTGGGAATGCTGCTACTTGTACGTGCTTTTCTTCTCCTGCCGAGGTTCCTGGTGAGTCCATCGTTCTTAGTAGAAACTGGTTTGGGGTTTTCTTCTGGTTTTGCTCTTTTTTCCCCCCTTCTTTTTTTTCCCCTCCGAGAGAAGGACCCCGGCACGGTGGAGAGCCTCCCGCCGGGGCTGCGCTGGCCCGTCTCCCCCCGCAGAGATCGGGTGCTTTTGGAGTTAATAACCTGACTGGAGGTGTTCCCATGCTAGTTGGGGGTTATTTTTTAATGCCTTGTACCATGTGTTACTGTGAAAATCGAAGGTGCTGGTGGCTCCTGCCCGTCAGTGATGCCGTCCGTGGTTGTGCCGTGGGAGGGATGCGGAACGGGAGCTCAGTTGTTCTCCTCGTCACCGAGCAGGTGAGCGGCTCTGTGACGCTCAGGTGAAGATCAGCTCTTGTCGTGTGCTCATCGATCTTTTTGCTTTTAAAAAAATATTGTCTACTTGTTCTTAAATACAATAACGTATAGCTTCAATTTTGTTACGTGACTATGCAAATGAATGTGTAAATGATAGAAGATAAGAACCACTTACATGTAATAGTTTTGGATACTTGGTAGTTACTGAGTACAGCTAACCAACACTCGTTTCAGCATACAAAGTGTGAAGCTTCCCAAACTTAATGATTTTTAGAAAGCCAAGAGGGAGGGGAGTGTTTGAACAGTCAGCCGGTGAAGTAGCCCTTTAAGCAGATGGGAGAAGATATAGGAGACGGTGGGACCATCACCTGTGCAGTGACCAAGTGTTTCTGGTTTGCTCTATTCAATTCAGCTGAGAGATTTATGTTCAGGGTGCAGCTCCTTAAATATTTAAAAGTTGCCTGATTCAAAGACACTTCGAGTACACCTTGTCTTGAATGGATGCAAAAGAAAGAAGTGGTCGCATAACTGCCTAAAAATGTTGGGGTGAGGAATGGCCTCTTTACTCAACAAAGGAGAGGTTTAACAACAGCCAGTGCTGGAAATGTGAAGCTGGACATCCTGAGACTAGCCAGAGGGTGCAGTTTTTTTAAAATAAAAGCACTCATTAGGCTAATGAGTTCCTAAAGATTTTTATCATTAAAAACTTTAAACAGCAGTATTTTTTTTCTAAAGGCACCAGTAATGGGTTTTTTTCTAAAGGCAGGTTTATTTGTAACAGAACTTAATATGGGGAAATCTTACAGACTATAAGTAGGGAAGGCCAGAACAGGTGATCATAATGAACCCTTTTAGGCACATAATCAGGAAAGCTGTGTCATCTCTGAGAGCACACTCTTCCTGTATTCCCTCTTTCCTTTGCTCCCTTAACTTTCTTGATGTAAAAGGGGTTGATAATAATAAGAGCAGCCCTGAAGAGAAGGTTTTGGGGATCTTGGTTGATGAGAAGCTCAACATGACCTGTCAATGTGCCCTTGCAGCCCAGAAAGCCAACTGTGTCCCGGGCTGCATCGAGTGAAGTATGGCCAGTAGGACCAGGCTGATGATTCTGACCCTCTGCTCTGCTCTGGTGAGACCTCACTTGGAGTTCTGCATCCAGTTCTGGGACCCCCAAATGTGAGAAGGTTGTGGACCTGTTAGAATGAGCTCAGAAGAGGTCACGAAGATGATCTGAGGGCTTGAGAACCTCTCCTATGAAGACAAGCTGAGAAAATTTGGGTTGTTCAGATTGGAGGAGAGAAAGCTTTGGGCAGACCTTAGAGCCCCTTTCAGTACCTAAAAGGGGCAAAAGGAAGACAGAAAGTATGTTTTGACAGGGGCATGTAATGACAGGATGAAGGCTAATGGTTTAGGCTGAAAGAGGGTCGATTTAGGTTGAATATTATGGAGAAATTCTTCACTGTAAGGTTGGTGAGGCAATGGAATAGGTTGACAGAGAAACTCTGGATGCCCCATTCCTGAAAATGTTGAAGGTCAGGTTGGATGGGGCTCTGAGCAACTTAATCTAGTGGAAAGTGTCTCTACCTATGGCAGGAGGGTTGGAACTAGATGAACTTTAAGGTCCCTTTCAACCTAAACCATTCTATGTTTCTGTGATATCAATGGTTAGACTTTCACAATATGTTTTTCTGTGTATCTTTTAATATAAATTATTCCCCAAGTGTGATTAGATCCAGAGGTCTCCATGTTTCCGTTTTGCATCTAAGCAATTTCAGAGTTGCAATTAGAGTCGCTGTTCATAGATCTGAGTAAGGTTTGAGGAATGTGGTTTGTAAGGCTGGAGATGTGGGTATGATTCCCAGACAATATTGTGTTTAAATATTTGAAGTGATTCAACATGTTAACATTTCTAAGCTGTTCTTCAGCACTATGTTGACCGTTAAAAAATATTTGTGTGTTTGACTTTTATAAATTTCATGGTAGTTGAAATCTTAAGTTCTTTAGGGATGGAGGAATGCTTATTTAACCAAAATTCTATGTGAATTTTGGGTTCTAAATGTATTTTTGGGGGGTTGAGAGACAGTAGGTATGAATTATTAAACATTTTTCAGTGTGATAGTGCAGTTGCTTGCCTGTCAGCAAAACATGTTCTTATTATATGATGTTCTCTCTGAATCTCCTTATCAAGAGGAATAAATTTCATTTTGGATGATCAACTACTGTCTATTAGCAAGATGTTTGTGGGTTGGAGGGAGGAAGGGAATCTGTTTGATTGAATGATGGCTGAACACATCTGCACTGCAGGACTGTGCTGCGACTGAACACTTCATTTCCCAGTTCTTTATTGCTCTTGCCTTGCCTACATTTACTCTGCCTTTTAATTAAACTGCCTTCGTACCAGGGATGAGCACACTCATGTGTTAACTGTTGTCCCAGAGTCTGGAAACACACAAAAGGGGAATAGGAAAACACAGTTGGAAGAACTGACCTTGAAGATTAGCATGAGCTTCAACTTAAGGGTGGTAGGCAGGAGGTATGTTTCTGGTTAACACAGGAAGCTGTTACTTGTGTATTTTTTTTTGACTTTTTGGAGTAACTTTTCTCAGCTGTTTATGTGGAAGGAATGTATAAACATGTATCTATATACAACATACACAAATGAACCTAACACCCATAGAATATATGTGTTGTGAATTTATTAGCTCTATATATATAAGGCCAGTGAAGCCTTCTGCATTCTTTCTGTCCCAAACAGTTTGACTTTGATGTAAAAAAATAAGTTATTTTTTCAAGCTTGCACCTCAATCTGTCCTGAGTGTGACCATCTGCCCCCCATTCTGTACAACTTTCCATACACTGAGGCACAGCTTGAGAGAAGAATCAACTGCTTGGGAACTGAATTTGTCTGGGTTTTGGTTTGGTTTTTTTTCATCTTTCTCTCCCTGCACTGAAATTTCTACATAATTCAATTACATTAATCTGTACCTTTTTATTTTCATGATAAGTTTTCCCTGGGTATGCTTTTTGTATTGCTTAGAAACAGAAATGGATCTCAGAAATGAAACAAAATTCCATTGTGGTTTGAACTATATTCCACAAATGAGTATTAACAAGAAGATTCTTAAATGAGCATTTTATTTATTTTGAGGAGTTGCTCTGCATCTTCAGTGCTTCTCTGAAATATTTAAATTATCTGGGGCATCCCTTATTGTTGACATACAAATCCTCTTTTCAGTTGCTTTCTCTTGGTTCCAGCTGACTGTCGTAGCTTTTTCTTTTGGTGAGAGATTATCTTTCACCACAGCCATGCTTTTTAGGGATGATTGCATAATGCATTGGGATGACTTGTGATCTGAAGCCAACTGAACCTATGGGTCTCTCTGCACTGGGACTCCAGAAACTTTTGGATTAGATGACTCCCTTTCACCTGTACAGCCTGGAAAACTGGGCAAGTAGCAGCCTTTCAGCAGATGGGAGGAAAACATGTTTACAGAATGAAGGTGTCCAAGTTTTTATATAATGTAGCACAGGGATGGGGAGGATGTAGGAACTGTTTACAGCACCCATGTGTTTCCAGGGCTTGAACAAGAGAGTGGAACTTGAAGATATTTGGTGCTTTTTTGTTAGTTTTGGTTTTATATATACGGTACAAAACTTGCAGGTGTTTTCTGAATACTGTGGAGCAAATGTCTATGACCACAGGAACATTGTTTCTGAGGATTCTGCTATAGATTTCTGGGAAAAAAGGTGGTTTTTGAAAGCAAGCCATTTGTCACTCGGAGATGATATTTCTCATTTGCAGTTACTGCATGACACAGTTGATGGCTTTTTGAGCAATTGTATGTGCTTTGAGCCTGAGCTTGCCTCCTTACTGCTAGGGGCATTGCAGAGATGTCGAGAAGGTCATTCTTTGAAAGAGATGTACTTAATATCACTTCTTAAACCTCATTCTTTTTCCTGAATTTTGGTGCAAAATCCCTGGTGCCTGATGACTCAGGAGGAGAAAAATGGAGGAAATAAAGAATTGAATTCCTGTTCTCCCAGTATTAGATATTAAGAAAATAAATAGGCTGATGATGCCAAGGATGACACATGTTTAAACACACATGTGACTTCAGAAGGCTGAGAGAAGCATGGCATACATTCAGTTAAAGAAAAATATGGTGTAGGAATTAGCATTTGTTCGCTGTAGACATTAGTGTATGTTAATATTAGTAAACAAGAACATGAGATTTGTATTAGGAATGAGAAATCTTCGTCTTGTGTAAAGTAATCTGAAAGACTAGGATATGACAAAAGTGAGTATTCTTGCAAACTGTAGTTTTGAACACATTTTTTTGTTATTAATCTTCAATGTAAAAGCTAAATGCAATACAAATGCCTGCTGGGAAATGTTACATTACAGAAGCCACTTTTTCTAACAGTTTTTTCTATACTAGCTGTTGGTTCTGAAACATTCATTTTTTCACAGTTAATCCACTATAGAACAGCTTCCTTGACTCTTGTCTTGCTCTGGAGTACAAGCATATTCTTCTCTTCAGGAGCATTTCTATCACTTCATTATACATAGATTTTTAAAATAGATTTATAAGATACAGTAGTGACGATGTCTATTAACTGTTGCCATCTTCCTCCTGATTAGATGTTTGTTCAATGTTATTACCCATGTTAAATTTTGGAGGGGAAAAAGTAATGAAGCTATAGCTAAGTTTCTAACAGGACTGTAGTTCTGAACCATGTCTAGTTTTGAAACCTTCCCTGACAGAACAATATGGGTAAGTAGGATGCAGTTAGTAGAAGAAAATTGATTAATGCTCTGAAGAATTATAGTTTACTTGGTAAGATTGAAAATCAATAAGAGAGAAGGCTATACCTCCTTGGTATTTTGTTTCTGCTGGGAAATTATGGCAGCAAAGAAAGGTGGAGAAGTATGAGTAACCTGTGCAAACACAAGTGTCATCTGGCTGCTACTGGGGTAAGTAAGGAGTGCCCTGAAAAATATGTGTGAGGAATTCTGTGTGCCATGGTGTGTTTGTAAACCCTGTGTTTTCATTAGTGTATGTTTGCCTGGCTGTGGCCTTTCTAGGTGTAAAATCTGAATGAAGGTCATTTAGGTGAATTCCACTGTGTATCCTCCCAGTATTTGGGCTGTCAGGACTTTAGACTAGAAAATTATAATTTGGATTTCCTGTTTTTCCCAAATGTCTCCTGGCACAGGTTTGTTTTGGTTGTGATTGTGAGAATCCTCATTGGAATTGTTTAAATGGTATAATCCATGATAAGGTACAAATCCCTCTTGATAAAACCTTTTGTTAAGATTTCTTTTGAGACAACCTCTGATTTGCCAGGAATTTGGTGTTTGCCCTGAAATCACTTTAAACCATGACCTTGCCAATGACATTTCTCTTCTGTTCTGAATAGAAGCAGAAACATGTCGAAATGATTTGTGGGACATGAGTTTTGAAAGGGCACGATCTCAATTAAGTGTCTAAATAATTAATGTAATGTTGTTTATATCTGAATTGAAATTATGAGCTCACTTCTGATTAATTTAGTGAAAATGTTTCCATGTTAATTTGCCATAGCATGTTTTCAAATAGGAAAAGACTGTGTTTGGAAGTAAGAGCATTTAAGGATTCAGCTTCAGGCTTGATGGAAGACTTGAACAATTGATACCTGCAAAAGCATCCTCGCTAATTTAGTCTGACATAGTAATTTCTCAGAGTAGAGTTGGGTTTTGAGGCAAACAAGGGAAAATAAATGTTTTATATCCACATCCTTCAGCTTCCAGTGAGATTGTAGATGGTTTCAGTTGATTAACTACAATGTCCTTTGGCCATGGTCATCTGCAGTGGTCTGAAAAACGTCTGCATTGAAAGAGTGATCCAGCATTGGAACGCGCTGCCCATGGAGGTGGTTGAATCGCCATCCCTGGAGATGTTTAAGGGTAGACTGGATGAGGTGTCATAATATACATGTTATAGATGTTAGGTTTTAGTTGGATTATAGGTTGGACTTGATCTTCAAGGTCTTTTCCAACCTTACCAGCACTGTGATAGTGTGATTCTGTAATAATTTTCCAGGCTTGTGCCTGAGCAGAATCCAGCTTATACTTTCAGTGTTGTTCTGATAGCGGTGTGTCCCTTAGGCTGTAGCAAGAGTTTCCTTTTCTCACATATCTCCCTGCATGTGTCAAGTGTTCACAACAATCAGCAGCAAAACTTGTGAATCAGTTGTGAGGTCCTGTTGTTGAGTTCATTGCTTTTCAGAATAGAGTTAAATCTCGTGTACATTTAGAAATGCTCTATATGTTTGGTGCTTTTACACTTAAGGAAAGACCCATGACTCAAGGATAATTGTGTAAAATTGTTTTCCAAACAATTTGCTGTCTTCTGAAAATTACTTTTTCTCACAGACTCCATACTGAAGGATTTGTTCCTGAGTAAAAGCAAAAAAAAAAGCTTTGAGTTTTCTTTTATTTTGCTGTAAATGTCTTCACCTTTACTGAAATGACCTGGCTGAAAGTGCTCTTTCTGAACAGGTGCAGTCTGTCTTCTGGCCCATTTTTCTGCCTGCTCCTATCATGAGGGTTCTGCCTTTCAGTCGTTGAACCTCTGCACTCATTCACATCTTGGTTTCTGATGAGATTGATCTGAGTTAGTGCTGTTACTATCCCTTCATTACATTCATTTTAGACATGCTGTAGATTGATTCAGGGTTTCACCATGTCTGTGTCACCATAAATTACATAGAAATACCTATCAAAAATAAAGCTTTTTTTTTCTTGCCTTCCTTCCTCCCTTTAATTGAAAAAGTAATATTAAACCAGCAATAATTGTTTCTCAATTTGAAATCTGAACAGTATCATATTTGATTTGATACCAAAAGCATAGCTATAAAACAATATAACATGGATGTCTGCAAGTTTGTTTGGGGTGTGTGCTGATGTGCATCACCAGCGCACAAACAGCTGATCTAAACTTTCAAAACCCCATGACTTAAGGAAAAAGGTGAGAATTTTAATTGCACAAGCTGTTTATGGTGGAATCGTTTATTGTGCAGGCTGTGTGTAGTGCCTGTTTTTTAATAGACTTATGCTCGAACAGCTAGAAATAATCCAAGTCTTTTTTGATAGTTCTGCCTTCTGACTTGGTACAATTCTTCTGATTCTGCTTGGAAGTAAACCACATTTCATGTATAAACTTGCGCTTTTTGGAAATTGGCTTTATCTTGACATTTGCAAAAATGCCCCTTTTGACCTTCTGACTCTTGTTAATGATGAGGGAATGAGACCGGATTGAAGTTTTTAATCGTGACATTCAAGGAACAATGAAATGGCAAGAGGGACAGAATCATGTGTCACCACATGGCAATGTCACAGAGGTAGGAATGTAAAGTGGTTGGGTTTTTTACTAGGAAATTCTAATGACAAAATAATGAATAACAAGACAGGAGTCACTAAGTGAAGCGAAGCTGCTTGTCTTACTTGTTGTCACTTGTTTTACAGTGGAGATATTTTTTAACTTATGCAGAGGCAGGCAGAAGCCAGAGGGAAAATGAAAGAGATGATTAATGATCGACAGGAAACTCAATATGAGCCAGCAGTGTGCCCAGGTGGCTAAGAAGGCCAATGGCATCCTGGCCTGCATCAGGAACAGTGTGGTCAGTCGGTCCAGGGAGGTTGTCCTTCCCCTGTACTCGGCGCTGGTCAGACCTCATCTTGAGTTCTGTGTCCAGTTCTGGGCTCCCGAGTTTAAGAAGGATGTTGAGCTGCTTGAGAGGGTGCAGAGAAGGGCGACCAGGATGGTGAAAGGACAGGAGGACAAGCCCTATGGGGAGCGACTACGGGAACTGGGGTTGTTCAGCCTGGAGAAGAGGAGGCTCAGAGGTGTCCTCATTGCTGTTTACAACTACCTGCAGGGAGGTTGCCGCCGGCTGGGTGTGGACCTCTTCTTTCAGGCTGATGACACCAGAACGAGAGGGCACGGCCTCAAGCTACGCCAGGGGAGGTTTAAACTTAATGTTAGGAAGCGGTTTTTCACAGAGAGAGTGATTGCACATTGGAATGGGCTGCCCAGGGAGGTTGTGGAGTCGCCATCCCTGGAGGTGTTTAAGAGAAGACTCGATGAGGAGCTTAGTGACATGGTCTAGCTGGGGGGTGTAGGGTTGCATGCTCCTGTGGGTCCCTTCTGGCTCAGAGTGGCCTGTTGGCCTGTGTGGGAACTAGGTTTATGTTTACCACTCTGGGATGTGCGTACGGTCTCCAGAGGGAGGACAGTGCATGAAATGGGTCATAGAATGGTTTGTGTCTAAATAGTCCCTAAAGATCACATAGTTCCAAAGCCCCTGCCGTGGGCAGAAACATTTTTTACTAGATCAAGTTGTTCAAGGCCCCATCCAACCTGGCCTTCAAGGCTTCCAGGGATGGAACAACCACAGCCTCTCTGGGCAACCCGCTCCAGTGTTTCAAGAAAATAGACACTCAGAAGTTCAACATTACAGTTCAACTGCAGCCTGTATAGTATGAACCATAGGTTTCTTAAAAAAGAATTTATATATATATTTGTGTGCATGAAGTTGATTCACAAACATGGGGGCTTTTTTGTTAGATAGCTATGCAGATGTTTTCACAACAATGAACTAATGCTCAATTATAAGTGCATAAATTAAGTGAGAGAAGGCTGAAGGTGTTCTTTTCATTACTGCAAATATTCTTGAGTCTTGCTGACAAATATAAGGCCCCTGCTGGTACCTTTGTACTTTTTTTTTTTTTTTTTTTTTT
>WEKX01025141.1:207406-223194 GCA_013390025.1 Pitta sordida
CATGACAGTGTATTGCAGAACAATAGCATTTAAGAAACTTCCCAAGAATTCAGGAATTTTATAATTTCCATGAAAATCGCTTGTTATAGATAGAACTTTTATTTTAGAAATTCCTGTAATAAATTATGGAGGAGACACAATCCAGTTGAAGAGCAAGACAAATATATTTGAAAAGCTGATGACAATTTCAGAGAGCTCAATACAAGTAAGATACCAGAGAAGGTAAATTGGTGGATATGAAAATGGTTTCATGTGATATTATATATATATGGATATATATGACCAGTATTATGCATTCCACAGCATTCTGACAGTTTAAATCCTACCGAATTCTGTAGCATCATGGAAAATGAGTAATCTGTATCTAGGAATTACATGGTTATTTAATCTTCCTTCTCCAGGCTGGAGGGTATGTTCCAGTGTCTAAAAACATTCATATATGTGTGCTTCTGTTCCCTTTGTGCCCACAACAGGTCATGAGTAATCTTCTTGTAAATGGGTTTATAACAGCAATAAGGCCTGCACTTAGTACGTCTAGGATCAGTGGATTCATTTATTAAACCAATTTTAGTCCACACCTAGAGACCTGGATATCTAGCTGCGCCTCTCCTTCTGTCTTGATGGGTAGGACTTCCCTGTTTCCAAACATTTGGACTGTGTATAAATACGTAATTAAGCTTTTTATTTTATTCTTTTTATATTTAAACACAGTATTTTTTTAGTATCCTAGCTTACTCCCTTCACAAACAATGAGGAGAACATTGGACATGTAAGATCATCCCCCATATAACTCCTCAGTTATTAGCCAGAGACAACCTTTTCTTGATCTGCCAGAAATCCCAGGAAGACGTTAATCTGGCCTGATGAATAAAACAAGTCAAATTTTGCTCACATGTGGGCAAGATATTCTGGGCTCACACCATTTCCAAACTTCTTTTTATTTCTGATGTACATGCTCGTGGTTTTTTGCTGTGTCAGGGGAAAACTCATCTCTGCCTTGGGCTGTGGGATGGATGCTTCCTGTGCAATTTAGGTATTTTGAAGAGTTGGATCTACACAAGGAAACTACAGCTTCCTAAGTGGATTACAACCAGGAGAGATACCAAGGTATGGTGCAGCATAGTAGATTTTATCCTCCCCTGTCATCTCATCTACCAGGTGTGTGGAGAGCTGACCAGACACTTTTGTTAACTGGAGTTCCCAGTTTGGGAAAAGTACTGGGGTTGCTGTGAAGGAAACTGAACAATGAAGGGAGTCCTAGGTGGGAGTTGAAGGAATCTTACGGATGAGATTTGACAGCTCTGCATCTCTGATGGTAAAATTCTTGAGAGAGGAGAAATGAAGTCATTGCCATAAAGAAGTAGCTTAATTCCTTTTTGATTTTTATTTTTTTTTATTTGGTGGGTATTTGATGTACCTGCATTGAAGCTGTATGCAGAAAAGGAGTTTTTCAGGTGACAATGGAAGAATTGTGAGTAACCCTTGCAAAGGAGTCTAAACTGTGGTTTGAATTACCATAAACATAATGGAGTACATCTGAAGATAACTTTTTGTACCAATGCAAGTGAAACTCAGTAATTACATAATTCCCTAAGGTTTTTTTCTATTGCTCATAGCTCACTGCAGCATGGGACCTTTGAAACCTATTGCAGCATGAAAAAAGTGAAGTTATCATCAGCACTCACTCTGCATGCACACTAGTCCTCCAAGGTTTTTTTATTTATTTTAGCAGCTGGTTGAACTTCAGCATCTTCATGCATTCAGTCTGTTGATGTCGTGCTAGCAACATTCAACTATATAGAGAGACCATTCACTCATTTTCCACAGCTTAGTGATTTTAACTGTTGAATAATTAAACTTCAAATGTATCTTTTTATTAGTTTATCAAATATACTGGGTAACACACCTGAAATGTAGCAAAGTGAGTATATTATGTCTTGGTCGTAAAACTCAGTGATCTAAAGTTTGATCCTTTCCATAGAACAGCAAATTTCAACCTGCAACCCTTTTGTCTTCCCCCTACCACACATGAAAAAAAGAGGGCCCAAGCTCTAATTTAATTCAAGGAGAGCTTAAACTGTTGTTGTTGTTAATGGAGTGTGTTCCCTGCTTGAACTCCGCATGTTTCCTTATGGCAGGGAGCCTTACTGAGGATGTTATGTGCAAACAGCTCAGCATCCTATGGTCTCTCTGTGAGTATTCAAATTCATACTGAGTTTGACCTATGGGCTGGCACAACTGCACTGCAGAGTTGTGCCATCGAACTGGCTGCTAAACAAAGCTGAATTCAAGTAGAAAGTTCTTCCATCTGCCATTCTGTATTGTTTTCTAATGCGCAGTGCTTCCATTTTTTAGACTAACCAGTAATGCTGCAGGTGTAGCATCGGTCCTTCATTTGTACATTGAAAAGGTGAAGGAGCGGAGGGAGGAAGGTGGTGAATCAAATTGCTAAAATGTAACTTAAGAGTTTCTAGGATTCCCGGTTTAAGAGAAGAAGGAATTGCTGTTCCAAGGGTGATTGAATCTATTTCAGTCTTGCTGTTTTCGTAATAATAGATGAAAGTACTAAAGTCAACGTTGTCTTCAGATATTAATTTTAGCAAGTATTTAATGCTGAATTACCGTTCAGAAAGAGTGCATATTGATAAAAGGGATCAGGTTGGCATCTGTTTTTGTTGGAGCTGGTTGGTAGTTTTGGGGGTTAAGTTTGAAGCAGTTAAGAAATTAAAGCTTCACAGATCTCTAACTACAGTTCCTTCAGGTTGGAGGAGAATATTTTATCTTTTTGGTATGCTTTTAATAACCTAAAGTGTGTTTGTTATGAGGCTTTGCTTTCCGTTCTGTAGATTACATGTGGTAAAGACAAAAGTACATTATTTATGTTGTGTTTTCAGCTTCAAAGAGCAGTTTGAAACTTGGCCTAAATTTTGCTGCAGTTTCTTCTTCTGCATTATACAGGCTTAATACAATTCTCTCTAACTTAAATCTGACATTTTGGTTTTGCATATTTTTAAAAGCTTATGTAAGAAAAGCTTATAGAAATATGTATCTCCTGATGTCTTCCAAGAAGGTGTCTCACAGCTGGAAAGGTCATTTAGCTTCTGTAGCTGACTTTCTCAGTGTCTCTTGCTGTCTTCTTGTTGGAAATTATTAGCTTTAGAATAGTGCTGATGCTTTCAAACGCACGTTGCAGAGAACAGTTTCAGGTTTCCAGTTGATTTTAGATGCTCTGTTGAATATGAATATAGAAATGTAATCATGTTGCTTGTAACTGTTTGTCCAGCTTACCAGTTATCTTTTTTCTCTATCGTTTTTTATTAACACGGTCATTGCACTACAGTTTTACACTGGTGTCTGTATGTGTGATATACAAAAATAAAAAAAGGATGAATCCTGGGGTTTTCCCATTAAAAAGATAGGTTTTGAGGCTTTTTGGAGGAGATAGAGATGCCTTTGAAAGGAGAGAATGAGTGAAGTGTTCTTGTTCCCTACAAGGTGAAGTATTTTGTGCTTCCAGGCATGACGCTCAAAACTGATGGGTGTCCATAAGTTTCTTGAAAACAATATGGAACTATGGATGCTTGATATGCTTGAAAAGTCAGGCTGTCTGTAACTGGGGTATCCAGCCATCAAGATACTTTAAATGACCAAAGTGTTTCCCTTCCTGTGTTGTCATTAACTTAAAGGATTTTGCTTTTCAACCTAAAAACTAATATATCAAAAATATTTTCTATAGATCAGTGTTTGTAAGGTATTTGGATACCTGTGTGCAAGTATGATTAAAAAAAAAAAAGTTTAGTCATCTTTTAATTCTATATTCAGGAGTGAGAAAATGTGCCACCAATGAGACCTGGGCTGTATGCTGAATGGTGTAACCTGGAAGAAGATTTGGGCAGCTGCCTTGACATTATTCTTCCCATGTCTTGAATGGAACAGAAGTCTTGTGGAAAATAAAATTTGTGGTTGTGAAATATTTAAAACTTTTCCATATTGCCAAGTGAGCAGATTAAAACTTGCCACTTTTGAAGCTGTTGAACAGTTGAAAATCTGATGAAGTACCCAAGGCTCTGCCTAAGACTTTGTGACTTGGGGGGGTTGGGGTTTTTTCCCTGAAGAATTCCAGGAATATAATTCCCAATATAGTAACAGTTGCTTAGGGGTTTCATGCACACACACACATACAAGCTTAAATCCTGGAGGTTGTAATAGTACTGATTCACAAATGGTAATGGTAGGAGTTATTATAAAATATAAACTTGGGATGATCAGAAAGTGGTTTTGCTAAGATGTCATTTTGTTTGCATTTGTTTACTCTGTTTTCTGGAAATACTACTGTAGGGGCTTTAAATTAAAGAGGAAAAGTGTGTTTGAGCTTGCTGATTTGCAGAAATTATAGAGGAGATAATAGACATATAGTCAAAACCATGCACTTTTTTAAAATTGGGGAGGATTATTCTTCTGTCATAAAATAAGATTTCTGGTTCTGACAGGTGGTTCCTGTATCGTCTCTGAGGGGACTCAAATAGTTACTAGTACCCAATAGTTTACACATAGAAATGTGGGGCAGTGTTTGCTGGTGAGTGGTGTTTCAATACCGATGGACTGGGAAGGTGACTTGATCTAATATAGAATAACTCACAACAAATTCCATGTCCTTTTCTCTTTCTCAGCCATCTGGGCTTTTTTTCCAGATCATCTTAGGAGATAAGGTAACCTGCACCAAACAAGGTGCACATGTGAATCCTTTTGAGAGTGCCTCCTAGGGTGAGAGCATGAGCTTGTGCAACAGAAGGCTGATGTAAGTGTGGGGAAAATAACAAAACCTACACCAAACCTCTGTGCTCTGAGTCAGCGATTGAACAGATAAATCTAATTAACCTTCCCATATTCCCAAGGTAAAACTGTCCTTATCACTCCTATGTACTCCCTGAAGGCATCTGTTAAACTAGAGTTGTTGCGTATGATATGTAAGGAGAAATACTCAACTGTGGAACACAGGGATATAGCATTTGATCACTGGAAAACATGTCATTCTCCACGTGGATAAATTATTAACCAGGCTTCAATAAATATATCCTTACCTTCTAAAACCTGTATTGGCAAATGACAAACTTTACTTTACAGATCAGGTTGTGACTGCTGCAGGGTAGCAAGAGGCAGCAGCAGTGGCAAGAGACATTAATGTCAGCATCTCCTGACTATGGCAGTGCCATCTTGGAGATGTGCTCTCCAGGTGAGGAGATGGGGCCTCCATCCTTTCCATGTTGGTAGACTTTGACTGCCTACCTTGTACACTGAAACATCTCAGAGATGACTTGACCTGCTCTGCACGATTTTTCATAGATTTCCCTCTGAAAGTGTGCATCCACTGTGCTTTCAGTCTCAAACCCTGAGCAGTGAGTAATCTGACCATCACATAATGATGGATTTTAGTATAATTTCGAGTGGCATAAGATCTCTGTATTGCAAATGCAAAAGGCTGGAACACTTACTATGCAGAGAGCTGGAGTAAATATTGGACAAAAGGAGGCAGAAAGCTGGTGCAGAAAGGTCAAGTTGTGATTAATATCCTGTGAGTGCAGCTCTGCAGAGTCTCTCTCTCCTGAATAATTTCTCTTTTGTCATTTCACCTAAAAGCCAGTGTCCCAGTAATATGTTGCCTGTTCTTCCTCAAACCTGGAAGAGTAGCTGTAAGATGGACAGTCTGGAACTGAGTGATATGGTTTAGATGATGGGATGGTGATAGGTAGTAGGTTGGACTTGATGATCTCAAAGGTCTTTTCCAACCTTGTTGATTCTGTGATTCTGTGAAGTTCACTTCCTGGTCCTTGAACAATTTGCTTCTAGTGCCACTGGAATTACACATCTAGTTGGAAAGAGGGAAAGAGGTATCTAGTAACAAAGGGAATCTGTAGTGAAGAGACATGATTAAGGGTTTTTCTGTGTTAGAGTAGGAGCTGCTTCCTGAGAGTTTCTCTATCTTCCTGCTGTTTGTACAGCACCTACTAGTATTATATTATGGAATTGACTTGACAGGTCATTGTCAGGAGACATGAGAGAGCTTGTGATCCTTTTATTATAGTTAGCATAAAGTTATCATAATATAGTGTATGGTAGGTTGCATTTATGTTTGAGAACTTCAAACTACTGAGAAAAATTCAGACTGGTTGAGGCCTCAGGTCTCAGGAGGTATTTCTGCAATGGGAATCTGTATCTTCTGTCATGTTCTATAAAGTGATCTTTAGCAGTTGCACCTGCTTCCTTCTAGTTTGGAGCACTTCCCACACAATGATCCATTGTGCAGCTTTGAACTTGATTCCTCCAGCCCTTTGCCCGGCTGCTCCTCTGTGACCACTGCTGAAGACTGTGCTGCCAAATTTCTGTGATTGCTTTCTGTGCGAATTAAACAGAAGCCAGACAGTCTGTTCAGCACTGGCAGCTTCAGCTGCGTGCCCTTTGCTCAGGAGAGATCCATCTGAGGCACTGGGTGCGCAGCCCTGAGAGGGTGAAGAGGTTTAAAATGGCAACAAAAACCATCCCAGATGTCCCTCTGGTTTGATTAACAGCATTTTCAGAGGAATATGACACTTCTTTTTGTCTATCATACAGTGTATGAAAAAGGATGCCGATCTTGTGCATGCTGCTGTCAATCTATACCGGCTTTTGCTGGAGTTGCTTGTTGAATTCACTGGGGTCCCAGAAGATCAGGCAGCAGCATCCAGTTCTTTTCTCACTGGTCTGACTCCTGGTCCTCAGTCATCCAGGATGCATGGCTGCTCCTCACAGACCATCTCCTATTCCTCTAAGCTGCCTTGGACAGCCATTTATGTTACAAGTCTCACCCTGGGAAGCAGAAAGAAGACTCCATGTATTCCACAACCTCCTCCTCCTCACTGAAAGGGATCCTCAGGGCTCTGGTAGCTGATGTACGTCCCAGGCTTCAGACAGCAGTATAACCTGTGAGATCACCTTTTCTAGGTAGATTTTTGTGGAGTTTTTTCCCGCTTACCACAAGAATTCTGGAAACTGATGCACTTACATGTGCCAACTTCGCAAATAAGCTTATTTGGAGGCAGACGCTTTGTGACAACACACTGATGGCATGATTTGAGAGACTTGATAGCTTTATTTGCTGTTTGTAGAGAAAAACAGTGTAGCATTAAATGTAATGGAAAACAGAACAAGGCAACATGCCAAGTTCGTCCCCCTTTCGGATTAAGCTGTTTATATCCTCTGGTAGGTTTCTGGATGAAAGTCCATGCAAACAGCTCATTTTATACTACAACGAGAGGCAGGGTGCATCTGCCCACGTGTTTTCCATGTCTGTATTTGAGGTAGTCATGTTTAATCTCCTTCACAATCAGCGGAGAGAAATGAATGCTACCAGAAAGGATTCCTCTGACCTTTTAAAAATCTTTCTATGAAGATGAGGTGAGTCATGCCCTAGAAATGCCTGTTTCTCTCTATAGTTTATTGAGAGGGACTGGAATGACTAGGTCAGAATAAACAAGAGAGATCATAAAATAGAATCATAGAATGGTTTGGATTAGGAGGGACCTTTAAAGGTCACCTAGTTCAACATCCACACACTCCATCCCACCTTGTGCAGATGAATCTCCTGAAGATTTTTCACGCCTCTATAGAGATAAGTTATATGTTATATGATTAGATACTTTTGGTGTGAATGAAAACCAAACTTAGTCCTTTTGATTAAAACATGAATTCAGTTGCTTTGTTAAATCAAATAGGAAGTTATTATCACGCATAGTGGAAAATGAGTCTTACTACACCATACTGTTATTGAAGAGAAGCAAATGAGCCCTTAGCACTAAACAGGCTGAAATAATGGAGGACTGGAATTCTCACACACCACATGCACATTTCCTCATTCAAAGCACTCATACCCAAGGTCCATGTTCCCTTCTCCCCCAGTGGGTTTCACTGGCGTGGTGGATCCTTTTCCAAATGGCTGCTCTTCTAAGTGCTACTTCCCTTTTCTCTGACTGCAGCCTGGCAGCAGTTTCTAGGCAGTCTCCTTGCAGCCCTCTCACAGAGCTCAGAGAGAGTTTCATTTTCTTTGTTCATGAAGGAAGCAAAACCAATGACAGAAATTTTTCAAGTGGACTAAACCTCAGATGAGTCATGAATTTTTCTGCAAAATGAAATGTTTGATGAAGTGAAGGCCCTTCCTTTGGATTACTCTTGGTTCAGCAAATTAACGAAAATGTTTGAATTTGAAGTTCCAAGTAAATTTCTCTTGCCATTCTTGAAATACCCTCATCCGTTTCTGTGGGATGTACCTGCTGGTGTTTTCCGGTGAGACAATTCTCCTTGGAAAAAAAATAAATAAAAAACCCCTAGAGATCCTTTAGCCGGTAACTTGCTGCAGATAAAAGAAAGAGTTACTTTTATTGTGAGACTGTCTTATTAAGTAATGAATACAGTCCTTTTGTTTTACCACACATTTTCTACTTCATGCCAGATGAAGCTTCCTGTAACAGTGCTGCAGTGCAGACCACTGCCCCAGGGATCCCATAGGACACGATGGTGGCTGCCCAGAGCAGCCTCAAATTCCAGTGAAGGGGTGACAGTGAGTTTAAGGAGAATGGAGATAGGTTGTGGCTAGATCATGGAACATCATTGCTGGCCAGTAATGCAGATGGGAGTGGCTTTCACTTGTGGGTGTGCTAGTTCGTTCCTGACTCGTACATCCTGGTGTCAAATGCAATCAATTCATAACGTATCCATTTAACTTCTCCAAAAGTGTGTTGATACTTGCTTTTTATTCCTAAAATAATTCAGTGTCAAGAAGTGATTTCTTGCTCCCAAGTTCCATGTCTATTTTAATATGGGGAAAGTGTGCTACAAATTTTTTAAAGTAAAGAAATTATAAACTTTCTTCTAATTGTCTTAGATAAATTTCACTACTGTGAGTCTTAGTTAAATTCATAGCTATGCATGTATTAAGATAAATATATGTAAGGTGCATATTAAAACCAGTTTTACAATTGTGTATAAAGTCATTCTATTCTAGACTTCAGTTCACTGCTTTTCCTTCCATTTCCTCACAGAAAGTACACAGACACAGGGATTAACTTGCACGTATTAAGGTAAAGTTCAGTACTGAATGAATACTGCCTTCATGCATGCTGTGACTAAGCAATAAGATTGAAATGACTCAAGTCATTTTCATGGCTGATTTAACATTGCACAGATGTTATTTGCTTAACAATTGCAAAAATATTTTTCCTTCTTTCACTCCTTGGTTCATATCTGTTTGGTTTCTTTAATTTTGCAAGCTGCTGCATTGAATTTTCTTTCCATTACTACCCTGGGAATGATCATTTTTTTGAGCTAAAGCTCAGCCAGGAAGGTGAACCATGTTTACCCAATGATGACCAAAACAAAAGAAAAAGGTTTCCTCCCTGTTATGTCATTCTTCTCACTCCTGCTTGTAAGTATTTAAGCTAAAGCAGCGTAATATAGAGAAAATAATAAGGTATTTGTTTATTCCAAAACATCACTGAAGGAGTTAAATTCTCTCCGTTGTTTTGTAGGATCTCTGGGGAGTGTGGGCTTGTGTTCTGCATTTGAACTGCCTGATCCATTCTCTCCTTCTTGTCTGTTCTGCACTTTCTCTCCTGCCTGTGTGCATGCTGCCTTTTTCCTGGTGCAGTGCACTTGAAAAATAAACCAAAGTTTTTGGGGTAGCAGCCATCAGTGTGCAGTGGTGTTCCCTGTGGATGTGGTATGTAAACTGGGTGGGCAGCTGGATGAGCCTAAATTTCTTCATGAAGTAAACAAAAAATGTAGGTTATTGTTTTTAAGATTTTTTTTTTGTTACTTGAAAGTTTTTATGAGGACTGTAAAACAACCAGTAGGAGACCTGTAGAAGGAGCAATGAATACTCAGGCTGTCAGTGCTAAGCACAGTCTTAGGTCTCTTATTTGTATTATCAGACAAGTGAATTAACTGCTTTCTTACTCAGCAAGGTCTATTTTGTAGACTTAATGAGCTTTAACATTATTGCTTTAGTCTTTAAACACTTCTAATTTTGGTTTTGAAATGTTATTACAGTAATTCTAGAAATTAGATATAGCCCAAGAGCATTGACTGTGGTTGGAGAGATCTGTATTCCTTGTAGGTAGGTGCATGACAGCTTTGCCAAGATGTTACCAGACAGCTGGAATTATGCCTGACCTAAAAAATGAACTGCTTCTGAATCCATTGTGTGTGTTTGATTAACGAATCTGAGTTTTTCTAATTACTGTGAAGTCAAACACACTTATACTACATGACTTAGAGATGGGTAGACTTGAGGAATCAGATCTTCAGCCTTTCTCTCAGCTTGTATTGACTCCAGTGCACTGATACCAGTTTGTGTGTTCTTTTAATGTCTCTTCAAACAATGTTGCTGTTACTCTTAGGTGATCCTTTCTTTAGTGCAATACATATATGACTTGTCAGTTCATAAATCTTTCAGCTCCTATATCTAAAGATCTTTGAAATTGGTTCTTAACTAAAGAATCTTCTTACTACGTATTTGCATTGTAATACTGATTAAAGCTTTCACTCAGTCTAATCCATGTGCAATTAATCACATTCAACAAATATAGTTTGTTCTTCCTTTCTTGCCACTTGATTTCAGTGACTTGATCTTACCTTGCCAATTAGTTGATTTTGTGCAACAAGCATTTCCTGGTGCTTCAGTACCTGCTGGCACTTTGTTTGCTTACCTGGGAGTGTGCACTCTGCAAACACATTGCTGAGAAGTGAAGCTGGTTTTTCTTGCTCCTGTTTATGGCATTCTGCAAGCAGTATGCTTAAGAGAAACCAGGAGAGACCAAGTTGGCCATTACAATCTCAGCGTGGTAAGCTTTGCATTTGTGTATTTTTATGTCTTTGCCATTTTAGTAGACTTAATGTAGGCAGTCGTTCCCTTCCACTCTCATCAGCTTGAATACAGCTGTGGGCCTCAGAAGAAAGAAAAATAACTGTGGACATGAAGTTACCATATTTTGGTGGCTAAATACGGATGCCATCTTAATGTTGAACTCTACTTCAGGCCCTGAAGCGAATGAAACCAGAATGCAAGTGATTTCTGCGTTTTAAGTGTATGAAACATTCTTCTTTTCATCTGAGTGTCGAAGTTATTGTTTGTAGGAATTTCTTTACCAGTACGAAAATACTGTTTATACTGTTTATAAATACATCCAGGCTAATAACCATTTGTAGTGCAAACAACATTTCTCTGCTGGCAAGGAATTTCCCACCAGCAGTAGGTGAAGGCTCTGCCACTCAAGCAATAGGAAGCAATGCTGTGGTTCCTGAATCACTGCAGTCAGTGCATGTGGAAAATGTTGCCTCTCGTGCTGAGTCACTAAATTATTTCATGTACTGGCTTCTGGCTAAGTAAACATAATGGTTCAGCAGTGGGAGTATTTCCTTGCATCACGCAATTTGATAATAGCGCCATTGAAGAAAAGAGGATAATTCCTCTCCCTTCATCTTGCTTCCTTTTAGCTCTGTCTCTTGAGAGCCGGGTGCTTCTCCTCCTTCCCAGGAAGATGGGGAGAGATGAAGGGAAAGCGTTTGGGAGTGCAGATGACTGTTGATTTGATGGGTTCAAGAGGATGCACGTGGCAATAACATCAGTGGCTACTGCACCTGCAGTAACTTCAAACGTTGCTGATTGCAGTAGATTCAGTGTACTTCCTTTATCTCTGAACTAATATCCCTTACAAAGATTCGGTTTCAGACATGCTGTATTTCTAATTATCACATGCAGTGAGCTGCTGCTAGCAGTTAGCAAAAATAAACAATGTATTCTTTCCCCACTTACTCCCTTTTTTGTTTGCTTGTTTTGTTCGTTGGTTTTAAACAATCCTAAATTAATTCTTTTGTCTAGGGAGTATGTGCAGTGGATGCAGGATAAACTGTACGTTATTATTCATATACGTCTAGTTTTGCTGTCATATGCAATTAAGTGTCTGTTCCTTCTAATGTATTTTTCCTCAGCAATACCTTCAGAGAGGAAAACATTCTAGAAATACCTGTCCATGGTGGTAAGAAGTGGGAAAAGCATGTGGATAGATGCAGTAGCAGTTTTTCCACCCTTTCCACAAGGCAAGAGAAAATAACCCCAGAGGTTCACTTACATACAGCTTTGGGATTGTGCCACATTGGAGAAGGAATGAGTGAAGTGACTCCTTCCTCCACAAGTCCGATATTAGATCATTGTTTTAATCCAATTTAAGAACTCAATGTTCTATATAGAATCACAGAATCAGTAAGGTTGGAAAAGACCATAGAGATCATCAAGTCCAACCTATCACCCGTTACCTAATCTAATCTAGTCAAACCTGTTACCTAACCTGACCTGTTGCCATCCTACAANCACCTGATCCTCCTGCAGCCACTCCAATCTCAGCCTATAGTTCTGCATGGGGTTATTGTAACCAAAGTGTAGCACCCGACACTTAGACTGGTTGAACCCCATGCCATTGGGGCATAATCTTCACACAATTTAGGATGAAAACAAGTACACTTCCTAACCAGCTCCAGGGCTGCTTAATAAAACATCACCAGTCTTTTAAAAGGAGTATTGTCACTTTCTAAAAGCTGGCTGGCTGGTTTTGTTTTTAAGCCCTAGGTTGATTCATGATTCAGCTCTTGTCAGCTAATTTATTCTGGATCATTTAGAGAGAGCAAAAGTAGCAGAGGAAAGGGGTAGAGCAAATTTTCCTATTAAATCTTAATGTGGAATATAGGCCTGGTCTCTAATTATGTGTTGTCTGAAGCAAGGAAGTCTTAAGTGGTAGCTTGTTAAAAACAGTATTGCATTACTTATTAGTCTCCTTTCCTATAGAGCAAGTGTTCCTGCTGGTTGTGCTATCATTGTTCTTGTTGTTTGACAGCTACATGTGTAACAGAACTGCCCACCACTTACCTCAACAGGTGGGAGAGCCAAACCAGATACTCCTGCTCTGAGGTTGGCGATGTTTTGGTACATCTGGTACCAGCACAAGGTGGAATGACAGCAGTGTTGTCAGGGTTTTGACACAGGATTTGTGTAATTAGGCAGGAGTGATGCAGGATGCAGGGATGGGAGATTTTTTACTAGATCTGCTTCAGGCAGGGTAAAGATACTCTGCACTATCTTCAGTCCTAAATGTTAGCCTTGCAAGAGTAACATCACCTAAGAACTGGGAAAAGCTGCTTTGTGCCAAGTTAACTGCTGCCAGTTCTTCAGCTGGCTTGGGGTAGAGAGTATCACCTAGGCTGAGGTCATGAGACAAATGTGTTTAGAAGGAAGACTGACCAAATAGCAACTCCTCTTGCGATATTTACTAAAGCCTCAGCAGCTGGGAAGTGTCAGATTAGGAAATCTTAATTTTAAATAGTCATTTCATAGTGGAGAAGAAAATCTGGAAGATGAGGTGTCAGTTGCATAGCTGGTCAGTACACATATGCTGTACAGCTGGCAGACAGGAAAACTGGGCTGTTTCAGCATCAGGTCTGTTACTGCAGCCCTGAACACAAAAGTTGTACTGCTGCTGTGCTCAATGTCGTGCTAGAGATTGTGTTCCTGCGAAAGCAATAAGGGAAATTGGAGGATGTTGCTTTTTAAGACTGTCATATGGCTAACCATGCTAATACTGAATATGACTATGACAATAGGGTGCCATCCGTGCTCTTTAGGAGAATATTTTTGCTAATTGACAGTGTATTTTAACTTACATAGAGTTGGTTGAACCCAGAAGCAGGTAGAATTGTATTTTCTGACAGTTGCCAAATCCCTCTGTTAAGTGATAAAGACAGTTAAAAACCACAAGATTTTTGTCATAGATGGGACTGAAGGATCTATTCCCATGAATGTTCAGTAAAATTCAGAAAGGAAACCCCACAAACAATTGTGAATAGAATTTAGAATTCAACTTCAGCTGATTAAAGGCATTCTACAAGAAGAGAATTTACGGCATACATATTTCTGCTAATGTGGGTAACATGAACGTAATTTATGTCTATCTATCCATTTGGAAAACTTTACAGTGCTCTTCATTATTCTCTATATTGCCTGTCTAATGTAGTTTCAGCTGCCACATGCTCCCTAGTTGTTCTGATGTTAAGGTCTCGTTGGGTTGAAAGAACTGTTTTTCTAGGCCATTCAAGGAAGAATATGGCCTTCTTGATGGTAACAAAGAACAATTTAGAAGCTTACAAGGAACTTGGACTTACGTTATGAACAGAATCACCTTTTTCAAGAGTGTAAGAACAAACATAATGATTCAGCGTTGAGGTAGTGTTTGGGGGGGGTTATTGGTGGGGTTTTTTCTCTATTAAAGTAAATGCAGAGAATAAAAGTATTTTTTCTTTCCATGTGTGTTTTTATTAATTAATTTTTGTATGTCTAACATAATAATCTTACAGTGGAAGTATTTGTCTGTGGGTTGTTTCCAATTTCTAGTAAGCTGATAATGGGCAATCCTGGCTTGTACTCCTGTCTTGCATCAACTTGTGCGTTTTCAGTGTGTGTGTCATCTTTCTGTCCCATTTTCATACCTGATAAAAATGACACTGATAGTTGGACCTGCATTGTGGAAGCTGTAAGATTTGTTACTGTTTTCTTAGAGGGAGAAAAAAATTAAAGTAAAATACTTTTGTTTCAGTTGTAGCCCCTGAGATAGTCTGTAAACCATTCTTCAGTGCCTTCCAAACCATTACTAGATTAAGCCTTTCTCTGATGTTAATTTCAAAATCACCGAAACCTGTTTGTTTTGACTTTCAGGTAGGTTGAAGTAAATATATCCAGCTGTTTTGTGGCTCCAAACAACAATTGTTCAGGAAGTTGGTTCTACAGCTGCTTGTGAATGCAGTCGGAAGGCCTGCAGTGTGCCAGTTCATCCGGCAACGAAAGGCATCTGATAATCAGGAAAATGACTGGCTTTCTCAAGGAAGTAAAAAAGGAGAAACTTTAATTTCTTGCGTGGCCGGAAGGCAAAGCAATTAAATCTAGCTACCCAGTCAATTTAAAGAAGCATTTTTTTGAAATACCTCTTGACTGTGAGGATCTTGTAACTCCGACACAAACGTGCCTTTGGATTTGTGCAAATAAATCATTGGAAGAACTGATTGGGCAAAGCAGACATTGAAGGGGTGACTGTTGAAGAATCATGACAAAGCACTTGGAGACCATCAATTTATCATTTTTATTGGAACATGAAAGGGAAACAATATTGGGAGTACTGAAGAGAGACGAATATTTGAAAAAAGTTGAAGATAAAAGAATAAGGTAACCTGTTTTGTTATTGCTTTTAAAAATACGGCCAATGGATGTTTTTTGTGGTACCTAGTGAAAGTTTTCTAGATGCCTGAGGAGAAGAATGAGTGCTGGGAGATGACACAGTTAATTGCAAGTCCAAGTAAAATATGTTAAAAAGAAAATTGCTTGCTAGTGTGGCTCTCTGTAAACCAAAATGAAGTCCACTGCTTCAAGTCAAAAGTATAAGAAAAATAACAAGTGCAAAAATATGCAGCAGTAGTTTTTAAATTTCAGATTATGTAGATTTTATCCAGTTTTGCTAAATGTCCCCTGTGTATTGGAGGCTTTAGCAAGGCTCTTGAACTTTCTTCCTCTGGGAAGAGCTGTTTGCATGTGCCTCGGGGCTGACTGTGGGAGAGGGATTTTGGAAGGTGTCAGAGGAGTCTGCCTCTGTTCAAGACTCCACAGAGCATGGGACAAATGTGAGATGGTGACCTTTTTCTCTCTGTCGCAGTACTTACAAAAC
>WEKX01025142.1:0-21273 GCA_013390025.1 Pitta sordida
GTCCAGAGGAGGAGTCCACAACCCCTTCAACCTCTCTCTGCAGGTGGCTGAGGCTGCTGTTGCTCAGGTCCTGAGGAACTCTAATGCCAACATTAACTGTGTAACGATTTCAATATTTAATGATTTCTTTTTTCCCTTTAACTGCCTTTAATTACAATCGCTGAGCACACACTTTCCTTCTTAAAACCAGCACTTGAGCCCAGTGTGGGGATAAATCCCAAAGGTGGATGAGTTGTTCTTCTCTGAGGATTTTCAGCAGCGATTCTGGACATCGGCGGAGGGCGATGCTCCTCTGTCAGCTCTCAAAAACTTCTTCTGGAGATCACTCCTGAAAATAAGGTGGCAAAATTGCTCCATGAAGGAGCTGCCGGGCTGGCGAGTGGCCAGGACCTGGGGATGTCTGACTCCTGCAGGAGGACTGGGAAGGAGATTAAATGATGAAACATATTGGAAAATCCATATATCTAAATTTGCCGCTTGCTTTCAAAGGTGACGTGATTTATTTTTAAATTATTTTTTTTTTTTTTTTTACATGGGGGAGCAGTGGAAAATTTCTGATTTTAATCAAGAGAGAGCAGAAACCACTGATAAAGCATGATAAACTTCAAATATAAATTGTGATGCTCCCTTGACCATCCTGCCCACTTACTCATCTCCCCTGAGACGAATGCCCCACTTCTCCAGCCCGTGACTCATGCTGGAGAACAGCAAATATGTATTAAACTCATCCCACCAGCAAAATCTGTCCTTCCTCCCACAGGCTGAGTTTGCCTCCATCCTCCTTCCCCAGCTGGGAACATTTGGTGGCTCAGAAGATGTGCTGACGGTGTGAAAAGGGTTGAAAAGGAAACTTGGACCAAAATTTATTGGCTTCACGAACGACTCAAGGCTTGTTTGACCATCTCTGGGAGTATTCCAGGCTGGGCTTGGAGCAGCCTGGGATAGTGAAATTGTCCCTGCCCGTGGCAGGGCGTTGGATCAGGTGGTCTTTAAGGTCCCTTCCAACCCCAACCACTCTGGGCTTCGATGATATTCCATTTTCCAGGCGATTTCTGCTTCCTTTGAGCAGAAAACGTCTCGTTCATCACAACCCAGACCTGTTCACCCTCTGCTGCCCTCTGCAGTACCACCTGCTCGGTTAAGATACCCGAACAAATCGAAATTCCAAAATGTTTAAAATTCTGAAGTCTAAATAAAACCTAAATCGTATCTGAATAGAATAACAAGATGTGATCTGATGGGGCATTCACCCAGGCATTAGAGAAAGCCCTCAGAAAGAGTTTCCACATTAAATGATGTCCCGTGGGCTCTTTTCCTTTCAAACCTCCCCCCAGCTCCTGGCTGACAACTTGGGGGGCGGGGAAAAACTTTTTGGATGGATCAGGTGGGAGGCTCAAATCTTAATGTATAGCCGAGCCTGGTGCAGATTTCTTCTCGCTGCCATGGCAACCAAACTTCACTAAAAATAAAAAGTATTCCCATAAATGTCAAAACACTCCATGCTTCCCTGACGTACGGAGGAGCTGACCTGAAATCTGTAATCATTATGTAACGGTGTTTAACATCACGCTAATTACACGGGAGAAGTGTCTCCGGGTCGGATGCTTTGCATAACTTTGGGAGTCGTTTCTGCTTCCCCCCCGTTCTTCGGGATTTGTGCTGGGAAGGAGATGGGAGGTGCTGGGAGCAGCTGTTTGACACCTGCTGCTCAGGAAACTGGTGCCAATGTCCATCTGCTCTAAATAGGTGCTAAACAAACCACTAAATGCAAAATCTGGGTGGGTTTTTTTGGGTTTTCTTTTTTGGAAAAGCAGTCTGTGCAGGTGGCAGCCCTGCCTGGGTTTGGAGAGGGAAGATCCTGTGAGGGACCAAAGGGTGTTTTATTTGCTCCCTCCCGGCTTGTCCTGCCCTGTCTGGTGCCTCTATCCAAGGGCTCCATCACCTCATCCTAAATCAGGCTCAGGGGCTCGGGAAGGGAGCCTGGGGAGACCTGCTCAGGTGTGGACGTCTTCATGTGGACATTTGATGGGAGGTGGGATGAGATGGTTGGGCTGATGCCCTCTGGGATGAGTTTATCTGCTGCTCTGAGTGGCTCGAGGTGAAGCTCAGGGCTCCAGGACACTCGCCCTGGAGCAGAGCCTTCACCAGTGACTGGGATCTCTCTGCCAAGGTCACCACAAGGTGACTCCGTGCCTCACTCTGGGTTTTATAGAATCGTGAAATCACAGAATGGTTGGGATTGGAAGGACCACCCACTTTCAACCCACTGCTCAAGACACCTTTCCCTAGACCAGGTTTCTTCCAGCCCCATCCAGCTGCTGCTTGTGCCACTGTGTTCTCCCTGCCAGAGGTGCCAGTGTGGGAGGTGGGTTCTCACCAGGTGGAAGAGGCAGAGTGTCCTGGGCAGGTGTTATGAGGGATATCCCTGAGCCTCAGGTGCCAGGTCTGGTGGCTGGATGCCAAACCCTGGCAGAGAGAAGCTGACCTGACCCTTAGCCATGGTGGTGACCAGACTGTGGTGGAGGGAACGTTGGGATCAACCTGTAGAGGTCTGCTCATGGAGCCAACAGCTCCTAAACTGAAGGGTTTGGGAAGGACAGGGGTGGGTAAACCCTTCACAAATCCTACAGCTGCCCCTTCAGGCTGGAGGGGTGGCATTGATCCCATGCTCCAGTCCTGGGTCGGATTGGGGTCACTGATCCAAACCCTGGCACTGGGATTGGTGTCACTGATCCAAAACCTGGCACTGGGGTTGATGTGACTGATCCCAAGCTCCAGTTCTGGGTGGGATTGGTGTCCCTGATCCAAACCCTGGCACAGGCATTGGTGTCACTGATCTCATGTTCCAGCCCTGGCACTGGGATTGGGGTCACTGATCCAAACCCTGGCACTGGGATTGGGGTCACTGATCCAAACCCTGGCACTGGGATTGGGGTCACTGATCCAAACCCTGGCACTGGGATTGGGGTCACTGATCCAAACCCCGGCCCTGGGATTGGGGTCACTGATCCCACGCTCATCCCTCACAGAGGAATCGCTGTTTCCATCTCCCAGGCATGTCTCCCTCTCTTCCCACCACAGGGAACAGGGTGTGGGTGTTCCCACCAGGCTGTTGCCGTGCAGTGACACGCTCAGATGGATCAGGGAGGTGGTGGAAGTGCTGAGATGTGAGGGAAGCAAACCAGGCATGTTCCCATTCCTGACGGCCCACTCCTCATGCAGACTCACCTCTGGCTGGCGAAGTCACATCTTAAATCCCAATAAAAGGGCAAAACAGAGAGAAAGTGGCATTTTGAGATATTCTATGATTTTATGATCTCCCAGATGGCAGCTGGGATCAGGGAGGATGCTGAGCAATATCCTGGGGCAACATCCAACCCACCAGGGTGTGCTCATGGATGTCCAGTGCTGCTGCTCCCACACACCATTGCTGCCTCCTGCTGTTCTGATACCAAGGTTAACATCAAAAAAAGTTGGAAATCCTTTTTCTTTGGGGGTGTTAGTGCCAACCACATGCACATTCCCTGTGCATTTAGGGGACCCAGCACCCATCCTGGCCTCAGGGATGGCAGAAGGTGTGCACCTCACCCAGCTCAGGCACTGAGAGTAGGAGCTGGAGTACGTGAAGAGGAGAGGATGTGGGAAGAAACACCTCCTGGGACAGGTTATTTGATGTATCATCGCGCTGGAAGCTGAACTGTCCTCGCTGCACCTTCTCTGTGACAGGCTGACACTTCCCTCCCGGGGTTCCTTGCTGTCCTGGGGATGCAGCAGATTTGAGGAGAGAAGAGCTGTGTAACTCCTTGCCTGAGGCATTGCTCCGGGCAGACACACCTCGAGGCATTGCCAGCCAAGGGGATGTCACCTGCCAGTCCCCCTGATGCAGGTACCAAACCCTCTCCAGGCAAAGCCTTTCCCTTTTTTTTTCCCATTCCTTTGCCATGCTGGAGCTCAGAGGCAGCTCTCCAGTCAGAGCATCCTGGAGGAGCTCGAGGGAAAGGAGATGCCTGGACCATGGGAAGAGGGAAAGACTGCCATGGCTGAATTAGAGGACCAGGACCTGCTGGACTCTATTCTGAAGGCTCTTGCCCATAATTTGTGTGTCCTCTTTGCTTTTTGGTTTTGATTTTTTTAACAGAAAGGAAAGCATAAAGGGCATAATTTGTGCAGAGACCACCATTCCATTTGAAAAGGCTGCTAAAATGCCAGCAAAATGAAAAGTTTGTGAACTTCTCTGCATGAAGAGATTGTGGTTGTCTGACTCCTGGGAGTGTCCAAGGCCAGGCTGGACAGGGCTTGGAGCAACCTGGGACCGTGGAAGGTGTCCCTGCTCATGGCAGGAGGTGGAATGAAATGAACTTTAAGGTTCCTTCCAACCCAACCCGTTCCATGATTCCACGATTCCATGAACTTGTGTCTCAGGGCAGAGGTGCTGGGAGTGGTGTGGGGAACAGGGCTGGGAAAAATCAACCTGCAAAAGAAAAGGGAGAGAATGAAAATGAGTTAGTCTCATCCTTCTGGACCTTGGGAAAGCTCAGGGGTGGAACTGATGAGCTCTTCCAGCTGCTGGACATCCAGGAGCCAGTGGTGAGTGCAGCTGCCTGGCCCTCAGGGCTCCCAGCACAGGACAAGGAAACTCTGCAGCACTTTTGTATGGAAGAAAGGGAATTTCTCTGAGTCTGTGGGCTGTGGAAGCGCCTCCACCTGATCCCGTAAGGGGGTTTTTTCCTTCCCCAGAGGAGAATGATAAACAGGTAATGCTTCTTCTTCCTCCTCCTCCTCCTCCTCCTCCTCCTCCTCCCACAGCTGCTCTGCATCCATCTACCCCCTGGTGCAAACACCTCCCCTGCCTCTTCCCCCAGGAGCTTCCTCTGGGTTTGTGTGGGCACTGAGATCATCTTGGCCTTTTATTTTGTTGCAGATCCCTTCTGCAGTCCCGAGGACTTGCTTTTTTCCTTTAAAATTTTTTATTTTATTTTATTTTTTGTTCCTGCTGCCATGGCAACCTGGATAGATTCTGGTCACGGCTTTGGCCTCCCAGGCTGCAGATGGCCACAGGAACATCAATCAACAAGTGGCACAGCTCCCTGGGGACTGGCAGAGCTGGGAATGTCCCCTGTGGGCAGGGATTATGCTGGATCCACAGCAGAAAGCAGTGCTCACCCTCCTGGGCTATTTCCTTATCCCTCCTCCCTTGGCCTGTGGCCCCTCCAGGAGTGGGTGCTGGAGGACTTTGAGGGGTCTCCCTGGGATGACAGGAGCTGGGACAGTGTGTCATGATCCCTGGAATCACAGAATCATGGAATGGGTTGGGTTGGGAGGGACCTTAAAGCCCATCTTGTTCCAATCCCCCTTTCCAGGTTACTCCAACCTGGTCTTGGACACTCCCAGGGATGGGGCAGCCACAGCTTCTCTGGGAAACCTGTGCCAGGGCCTCCCCACCCTCACAGCCAGGAATTCCTGCCCACTATCCCCCTGGCAGTGGGAAGCCATTCCCTGTGTCCTGTCCCTCCATCCCTTGTCCCCAGTCCCTCTCCAGCTCTCCTGGAGCCCCTTTAGGCTCTGGAAGGGGCTCCAAGGTCTCCCTGGATCCTTCTCTTCTCCAGGTGAACACCCCCAGCTCTCCCAGCCTGGCTCCAGAGCAGAGGGGCTCCAGCCCTGGGAGCATCCTTGTGTCCCTGTGGATTGATGCAGACACCAAAGTGACACGTGGCAGCAGCAGTGTAAGGAGAGGGTGACACTGGGTGACACCCAGGGGGTCTGGAACTCCCCAGGACACCTCAGTTGGCTGCAGGACCAGGCCTGGAGACCACCATTCATCCAGGAT
The DNA here is from genome assembly GCA_013390025.1 of Pitta sordida. Lineage (NCBI taxonomy): Eukaryota > Metazoa > Chordata > Aves > Passeriformes > Pittidae > Pitta > Pitta sordida. The sequence continues at coordinate 5,828 of WEKX01025142.1, forward strand.
GGAGTTTTCAGTGGGGAGCTGCTGAGATCAGGGGACAGAAGGGAACATCACCACCCCAGCAAGACAATCCTGACAAGAAGCAGCTCCAGGCTCTGTGGGACTCGGAATGTGGGGAGCCACGAGTAGATTGGGGGTGTACAGGGAGAGCATCTACCCCAGGGGACCTTCCCAGACACCATCCTGCTCTGCAGGAGGAGATGGGCAGTGTTTGTGATGTCTCCCCTCCTTAAAAACATTTTGCTCCTCCGTTCTTCTTGGGACCAAATTTAATGCTCCCTGTTGATGTACGTGATTTTCAGCGCTCCAACGGACCTTCAGCCTGAGGTTTATTTGCATTTTAATAAACTGCCTTTGACAGAGAACACCCTTCTCTATTCATCACCCACAAAAGAAGAGCGAATTGAAAATTATGCAGGAACTTAATGCATTTGAAAGGAAATTGCAAGCTCTGACTTGACTGCGCTGAGAAATCTGGAGATCAGATGATCCCATCTGGAACGGGCATCAAAAAAGGAGCAGCATCTGCTGGTGCCAAGACTCCACAAGGGAATGGATTTGGGAAAGGGGGATGCTCTGGAATGGAAGGGGTGGACATTTAAGGATGGTGGACTCTGGCCTGGGAGTGTCTCCAGCCATGATCCTGTAGAGGCTGAGCGACCCTTTTCCAGGGAAGTGACTTCTGGTGGTTGAGGAACTTGGATTGAGAGGTTGTCCTGAGGACCCCATGGAGCTGTGGCTTGGGTGGGATGTGGTGAGGGCTGGGGAAGGAGTGGGATTGAGCAGGAAGGCCCCACGGGGAGGTGGGGAGTGTGAGAGGACGTGTGACACCCCGTCCTGCTGCAGGACTCTGGGCAAACACCTGCCTGCTCTCTAAGGGGGTATGGAGGCAGGAGAAGTGGCTTCCCAGCTCCCTTTCTCTCTTAATCCTCCTTGGCAGAGGCTGCAGCCACATCTGTGCCCGGGGGTGGGGGTTGGCTGGAGGAGGAGCAGGAGGTGGGCAGACGAAATTGGGCTCCCGACGTGTGAGATCTCCATTGTCTTCCCTGTCACTGAGCTGGGGAAAATTTAGCACCATGTGAGTGGAGCAAAGCCATCCCTGCAGCTCTGCCATTTGCACTTGGAAACAGGCTCCCCAGGCTCCCTATTTATATCTGCTCGGCAGCTGCTTCCCTGAATCCTCCCACAGACACGGGGTGATGGGATCCTGGGGAGCTGGGGCTGTGGATTCCAAAGCTGATGCAACAGAAGTGAAATATCATGGAATCATGGAACGGTTTGGGTTGGAAGGGATTGTAAACATCACCTCAATATCCCTCCCATGGGCAGGGATATTGGGGAGGGATTCCTGGCTGGGAAGGTGGGGAGGCCCTGGCACAGGTTGCCCAGAGAAGCTGTGGCTGCCCCTGGATCCCTGGAAGTGTCCAAGGGCAGGTTGGAGCAGCCTGGGATAGTGGGAGATGTCCCTGCCCATGGCAGTGGGTGGACAAGATGGGTTTTAAGGGTCCTTCCAATCAAACCATCCTGGGATTCCACGCCTCTGGGATCTCCAGGGACAGGAGGTGGCTGCCAGGCATGTCCCTGTGCCACACTCTGGATCTCCCCTTCTTGCAAAAGGGGAACCCAACTCTGCCTCCACCAGCCCCCTCCCAGGGCATGAAATACCCAAAAAACCAAAGTGTGAGGGAGATTAAGAGAGAAAAACGCATGTTATTATGACTAGGAGGAAAATATCAGCGGAGAGAGGAGGGGAAGGAATGAATCATTTTTGACATATGTCCCCACACTGCAAATGCTGCCTGGCTGTGGAAAAAAATTCCTGTAAGCTGAGGGGAGCCTCACTGCTTGTCTAAACAGTTGGAACAAAAATGGAAAAGCTTTCACTGGATCACAGACAGGTTGATGTTGGGAAGGACCTTAATGCCCATCTCATTCCCAACCCCGTGCCATGGGCAGGGACACCTTCCACTACCCCAGGCTGCTCCAACCTGACACTTCCAAGGATCCAGGGGCAGCCACAGCTTCTCTGGGCAAAACCTTTGGGACATCCCACGGTGGCAAAGACAGGAGCTGCTGGAGGTGCATCCCAAAACCCTCAAAACTCAAAGCATCCCTGAGGAGTGATCTCAGGATCTGTGTCTCTCCACCTGGTGTTTCATGCAGAGGATTTCAGGGTTTGGAAGTACCCTAGAAGTTCCCCTCATTTAGTTTGTATTTTGAAAATACTTTCCAAAACCTGACAAGGTTCTGTGAGACACCAAGCCCAGCATCAAATGGTTTCAGTCACATTTACACTGGCTTTCAAAACAGGCCACTAATTCAATTTTTAAGGTAGTTCTTTCTCTCTGAGTAGCCCTGGTGTGGGACTTCTCTCCTGGTGCTCATTGCAGCCGTGGTTCTGCCTTTGTGCAGAAAGCTGCTGGAAGGCTTTATACAATTCCTTAATTCCCAATTATGGTTGTCATTATCTACCCTTACAAAAAGAACCAGCTGTAGAATGACAAAAACCTCACAGTGTCTGTACAAGGTGTCCTGACTCACAGAGCAGTAGCAGGAAATAATAAATGCTAAAGAAAAATCTTTATCCAAGTAAGGAATAAATAAGACATTTGGCTTTTAGAGAGAGGATGACATTGGAGGTAAGAAAGATCTTCCACACAACAGTTCCCAGGCATCACTGACTCATTATATTTATAGGAGAAATTACTTTTCGTGGCAAAATTCCAGGCAGCCACAGGAAGCTTCGAACTGCAGGCAAAAAAAAAAATATGGCAGAGACCCCACTGGTGGTGGTTTTAGTTCCCAAACATCGCCCTTTCCACCCACATTTGCACTTCCATGGGCAACTTCACAACCTGAGCCCGCTGAGCAATTCCCAAAATGCTTTTCAGAGTACATGTGGTGACATCTCACAGTATCACAGTATTGATAAGGTTGGAAAAGACCTTGAGGATCATCTAGTCCAACCTATAATCCGACTAAACCTAATATCTACATCTAGATCATCTCACTCAGCACCTCGTCCAGTCTCCCCTTGAACATCTCCAAGAACAGCGACTCAACCACTTCTGTCAACCCATTCCAAACCCGGATCACTCTCCTGGCAAGGGAAGGTGCCCAGCAGAAGGTGCCCTGTCCAGGGGTGGTCTGGAAGGGCAGCAGGGAAAGCCAGAGTCAGGTAGAAGTAACAGAGCCTGGTGAACATTCCTGAGGATGAAAAGAGACCTTCGGGAATTGATGGTTCCTTCCCCATGGATGTGGAAGGCGGCTCCTGCCAAGCTCCCCTCCAGAACAGTCACTGCAGAGGGAAACAATCCAACTTCCAAAGGTTCTCCCTCCCTTTCACACACGGCAGAGAGGACATGCAATGCTCCTGGTTCTCCCTGAGCTTTCCACGCTCCCCTCACGGAATGAGAACACGGGAACCACAGGCCACGGAGCATCCAGGGGCCACAGAGGGGCTGCCAGGCTGTGGGGACATCAGCCTGTGGGAATGACAACATGGGAACCACATGGCCATGGACCATCCAGGGGCCACAGAGGGGCTGCCAGGCTGTGGGGACATCAGCCTGTGGGAATGACAACATGGGAACCACATGGCCACGGACNTGGAACTCTCCTGAGCTTTCCACGCTCCCCTCACGGAATGAGAACATGGGAACCACAGGCCACGGACCATCCAGGGGCCACAGAGGGGCTGCCAGGCTGTGGGGACATCAGCCTGGGGGGGGTGTTGCGTAAGGCAGCCGCATTCCCGAAGATGCAGCAGATAAAAATATCCAGGGGATACGTGTTGCTCTGACTAAAGCACTGCTAAAATTGGAGAGAGAGTGCGCAAATCCCTTTTTAGTTGCTCCTCCCGAGCCTCCTGCCTTTCCTCCCGCAGGGCTGGCACTGCACAGCCACGGTGGGCTTGTGTCTCACACCCCCTCTCGCCATGGATGTGGCCTCTGAGTGTCTCCTGTGTCCAGGTGGATGTTTTCTGTCAGTGGGATGTAGCTTTGCACTCACTGGAGTGGTGTAAAGGGCCAGGTTAAGGTGTAGCTCTGTCTGAGTTAATAAATCAGCTGTGAAACGTGGTTTAGAAGCTCCTGGGTTTGGGGAAAACTGGATGTGTCATGTCCCCAAGTGCTGGTCATGGTCCTCTGGTTCTGGTGCAGAGCTGTGATATTCACATTATAAATTCATCTCTTGTGGGATATTACAATAAAAGACCTTTTTTTTTTTTCTTTTATTGAAGCCTCTCCATCTGAAATCCTGTCCTCCAGGTCTGCTGCTGCCTGGTCCAACCATTAGACAAATTCTGCCATCCCTGCACGTCGAATCATGGAATGGGTTGGGTTGGAAAGGACCTTAAAGATCATCCAGTTCCAACCCCTGCCATGGACAGGGACACCTTCCACTATCCCAGGCTGCTCCAACCTGCCCTTGGACACTTCCAGGGATGGGGCACTTGCCAGGGAAGGGGGTCTCCATCTCCATCCTGAGGAGATGATCTGAGATGTTTTTCCTGATGCCTCCAAGTCCCTCAGGGCCTCTCTTTCCTTTAGCACCAGCACAAACCTGGTGCCGGCCCAAGCTTGGAGGAGCATCTGGTGGAACCTTCCAGACAGCCTCAGAGCTGCTGGAAACCCAACCCAGTCATAGGCAGAGCCCCAGGGATGTTCCTGTCTGATGTCTTGGGTGCTGGCAGAGCCCCAGTGACACTCATATAATGATTTGGATGCTTGAGCTCCAGATGAGGGAACTCCACACAGGTTGGTTGTGGTTAACATGAACCACCTCTGGAGAGGAACCTGCCAGAACTGGGCAGTGACCACGGCCCCTTTCCTTGACGGGGACAAGCTGAGAGGTGACAGCACAGCTCCTGCCACTCTACCAACTCATAGAATCTTGGAATATCTTGAGTTGCAATGGACACACAAAGATCATCCAGCTCAACTCCAGGCCCTGCACAGACACTCCAACAATCCCACCCTGTCCCTGAGAGCGTTGTCCAAACCCTCCTGGAGCTCTGGCAGGTTTGGGGCCGTGACCAAACCCTGGGGAGCCTGTTCAGTGCCCAACCACCCTCTGGTGAAAGAACCTTTTCCTGAGATCCAACCTGACACTCCAGCCATTCTCTTGGGGGTTGGGGAAGGATCCACGTTCTGGCCTGGGGATGACCCATCTCAACAGGCAGCTCAGCCACTCAGGACGCACAGAAACCAGATTATTAATCCTTTTGTACCCCACAATAGGTGTCAATGCCCCCGTCCTTTCTCCCGTGTCCGCTGACAACAACAGAACCCTCGAGCGCTGTTAAAGGCTCATTAAAATTCATTGGGAGCTGCCACTGCAGGCGGCTGGAATAGAGGCTGCTCAGGAGGCTAAGCCAAATAATTTAAGTTATTCATGTCAGTGATCATGTAAACAAACTGTCAGACATCCAGATGCACAGAAGAATATCCATGGACTGTAACAGAGACGGGGGCTCGGCAATATTCATTTACCAATCTGATTGTGTGAATAAATGAAATGACAGTGTTGCAAATGTATTCCCTGGGCCCGTGTTCTGCTGGATTAAGATGTGATGATTTTGCACCTTGGGTCACTGAGCAAATAGAGACGTGTCTCCATGATCAGCTGAGACAAAGCTGGGTGTACACGGCCCCTTGTTTTCAAATCTGCAGGTCAAATGTGGGGTAAGATGTTGGTATCTGGTGTCTGTTGTGCAGAGCAGGAAAAATGTTGGGGAAACAGACCTGGAAATAGAGTGTGGAAAGAGCAGTGGCTTTGTAGCCCTCTGCTAAGATGCTGTGAGGGCTGGAGCCCCTCTGCTCTGGAGACAGGCTGAGAGGTCTGGGAAGGGTTCAGAGAGACCTTCGAGAGCCTAAAGGGGCTCCAAGAGATCTGAAGAGGGACCTGGGAAAAAGGATGGAGGGACAGGACACAGGGAATGGCTTCCCACTGCCAGAGGGCAGGGAGAGATGGGAGATTGGGAAGGAATTCCTGGCTGGGAGGGTGGGCAGGCCCTGGCACAGGTTTCCCAGAGAAGCTGTGGCTGCCCCTGGATCCCTGGAAATGTCCAAGGCCAGGTTGGAGCAGCCTGGGATAGTGGGAGGTGTCCCTGCCCATGGCAGGGGGTGGAATGAGATGTTCTTTAAGGTCCTTTCCAATCCCAACCACTCTGTGGTTCTGTGTAGGTCCATTTTCCACTGGAAAACACATATCCTGGATTTTGGAGCAGAGGCACCACCGTGCTGTGCTGCAGTTTTGATCTGCACAGCCCCACAGTGGCCAGTGGCTCCTCACGGCACCTCTGCCAAGGAAGAACATCCCCGTGCCAGAGCCAGGTGAAGCTCCGTGTGTCAGAGCCTTTATCCCACTCTCCCCTGGCAATCTGTCCCAGTGATTCATTACCTCCCGTTAAAAATGTGCATCTTATTTCCAGCTGGAATTTTTCAGGCTCCAGCTCGCAGCCGTCGGGGATCATTATGCACTGTTTTTATTAGATCAAAAAGGTCTCCAGCACGTACCTCTTCCCCCGGGGAATGGCACAGTGGGATTCCACTGCCTCTGCATTGTTTGATGGTGTGTGTATGAAACTTTTTGGTTTTGTCTGGATTTTCAGACAGTTCCTTTCTAGGAGCCCCATTTGGATAAGATCAGGGAAACAGCCCATGGTGCACGTGGTTCATGTCCCAGGCTTCAGGTCATGAATCCCCAAATGGTTTGTGTTGGAAGGGACCATGAAGCCCATCCCATTCCAAGCCCCTGCCATGGGCAGGGACACCTCCCACTATCCCAGGCTGCTCCAACCTGGCCTGGGACACTTCCAGGGATCCAGGGGCAGCCACAGCTTCTCTGGGCAACCTGTGTCAGGGTCTCCCCACCCTCCCAGCCAGGAATTCCTTCCCAATCTCCCATCTCTCCCTGCCCTCTGGCAGTTTGAAGCCATTCCACCTTGTCCAGTCACTCCAGGCTCATGTCCCAAGTCCCTTTCCACCTTGTAGCTTCCTCCAGGTTCTGGAAGACCACTGTTAAGTCATCCTGAAGTTTCCCTTCTCCAGGCTGAGCAATCCCAACTCTCCCAGCCTTTCCTCACAGGAGCGATGCTCCATCCCTCTAACCAAGATGATGCTCTCACAGCAGGACAATATAAATATATGATTTATTCCCTGGTTATTCTCCCAGCACCTGGATATTCCCCCACCTCTGTGTGGTGTTTCTGCTTGCACAGGCTCCAGAAGTTTCCCACCCATGTTCTGTCTCCCCTTGGCTTTCCCAAAGACCTTCCTCATGGATGATGCAAGATGATCTACACGTCATGTCGTGTCCTGGTCTCACTGCTCCAGCAGTGGCTGGGAGCCCAGATTTCTTCAAAGACTTCTGGAATTGCTGCATTGCCTCTTGGCAGCTCAGAGGCAGCTCTGTGGCAGGGGGACGGATGAGCCCATCTGCCCATCCTCGCTGCTCTGGAATGTGGAGCAGGTGGAGGGGCTGGGATGGACACAGCGTTAAAAATGGGTTTGGACAGTGCCAACCTCCATCTGAAACACTAAAATCTCCCAGGCAGCACTTATCCAGGGCTGGCCGTGGTGCTGCTTTCACGGGACTGATCCCTGGATCTGCACTAGCTGCACAGGGACACGATACTTCGCAGCACAGGGTTGGGGATGAATAAACTGTCTGCTCCAGTGCCAAAGGGTTTGGGAAGATCCTGCCAGGTGCCAGCTGGATGTGTGTGGGGTTTCTGCTCTGCCCGCTGGCCTCCATCCATGGGGACACAAGGGCAGAGGGCCAGTGACCCCAGAGCTGGGATGGGCACCTGGCTGTGCCAGCACTGAGCTCCCTGCTGCCTGCCTGGGAACTGGGATCTGCTCTGGGGTGGAAAAACCCTCTAAGGTCATCGAGTCCAACTATTCTCCCAGCACTGCCAAGGCCACCATTAACCCATGTCCCCAAGTGCCCATCCACAGGCCTTTAAATCCCTCCAGGAACAGGGACACCACAGGTGCCCTGAGAAGCCTGTTCCAATGTCTGACCACCCTGTCAGTGAAGCAATTTTTTCTAAAATCACTAATTCAGTGACTTGGATAAAACAATTTAGATTCGTTGTACTTAAGTTGTCCTCCAACCCAACCATAAGGGCCGGAAAGATGATCCAGGTAATTATAGACCTGTCAGCCTGACTGACCTTGGTGCCAGGTAAATTCATTACCCAGCACCTGCAAAATAACTATGACATTAGATCTAGTCAGCACGGATTTACGAGAGGTAGGTCCTGCCTGACCAACCTGATCTCCTTTTATGAGCTGGTGACTCGGCTGGTTGACGATGGAAAGGCCATGGATGTTGTTTACTTGGATCTTGGCAAAGCCATTGACACAGTTTCCCATGGTAAGCTTCAGGAGAAACTCTTAAAGAATGGACTGGATAGAAGTATTTTATGTTGGGAATTGGTTGGATGGATGAGCTCAGAGAGTGTTGGTGAATGGTGCCACATCCAGCTGGCAGCCAGTCACCAGTGGAGTCCCACAGGGGTCAGTGCTGGCCCTGGCACTGTTCAACATCTTTATTGACGATATGGATGANGGGTGGGGGTGAATCTCTTCTCTCAGGCTGACGACACCAGAACAAGAGGACATGGCTGCACCAGGGGAGGTTTAGACTGGATGTTAGGAAAAGGTTTTTCCCAGAGAGAGTGATCCCTCAGTGGAATGGGCTGCCCAGGGAGGTGGTGGAGTCGCCATCCCTGGAGGTGTTTAAGGTCAGACTGGATGAGGAGCTCAGTGCCATGGTCTGGATGGTGGGAGGTTGGATGGATGGAGCGTGGTGCCTGTGGTTCCAGGGTTGTGGGTTTGATCCCGGGGTGGGCATTCACTTGGGAGTTGGACTCGATGATCCTGTGGGTCCCTTCCAGCTCGGAATATCCTGTGACCCTGTGAACCAGGCATCTTGGTCTCCAGTGGTGTTTTGTGGCATAAGAAAAGATTGTGCTGAAAGGATTTTGGTCACAGGCAACCTGCAAAGCAACCTTGCAATTGCAGCTGTATTTTCCTTTTCACTTGGGCTTGTGATTTTTTTCTGTGTGTTTTTTATAGCCTGACATTTTCCTTTGTGACTAAAGAACCTTAAAAACAAAAGGGGGAGGAGATGGCACAGGCAGAGATGTGCTGTTGATGGAACCATGATGCCAAAGCTGTGCTCAAGGCCCAGCTGGAATTGTGGGTGTTCTGAGGGCATCCAAAAATTTTCTTTACCTCCTTCCCACCAGGTCAAGACCAGATCTTCCACACCAGGTCAGCCCATGTCTCCAAAATCAGGAAACTCTGTGGAGACCTCAGACAGAGTCTGGGTCTGATCCTACCTCTGCTGTTGAAAATCTTTGGTACCCATCGCTCGCTCCCCTGTTCCTTTTCCCAGTGTCCACCCTGGAGATTGGAGACCTCCACATTCCCAACACTGGACATGGCCACCCCTTCACAGCTCTCCAACCACAGAGCTGGAATTGTCTGTCAGGGAGGGCACGCTGTGCCTGGGAATGCCACCACAGCTGGGACACACTCCTGGAAATTCCTCTGTCCTCTGCCCAGTTTGTGGAGCAGAGCCAGGAGCATCTGGAGCCACATGGCCACCCTGACCTCACAAACACTGGCCCTTGCTCTCCTGACTTGTCTCCACACCACAGAGATGATGGGATCCATCACCCAGAGGTGCCGCTCACTGCTCACTGCCATTGTCACATCCCGGAAGGACAAGGACAATCAGCATAATGACTTTGTTTACACTGGAAATCCAATTACTCCAGGACGTATTTCATTACGGTGGATTTTCTCTGTCGGTGCCACACGTGCATGGAAGAGTTGGGATCACTGACCCTGGTGCCAGCACTTCTCTGTGGGTGCCACACGTGGGGAGCCTGTGCATGGAAGAATGGGATCACTGACCCTGGTGCCAGCACAGGGCACCAGCTCCAGGTGCCTGGGAATGTGTGCTGGTGACAGGGTGTGAAAAGCAGGATGACACACCTCAGCCACACACTGGGCTCTCAGCTCTTCTGTGACCCGTGTTGTTCCCAGAGATGTGTCCCAGATGTTTTCTCTTCCATTCTCATCCCAGAGATCTCTAGCTGTAATCCATCTGGCAGTTTGAAGCTGTTCCCCCTTGTCCTGTCACTCCAGGCCCTTGTCCCAAGTCCAAGTCCCTCTCCAGCTCCCTTGGAGCCCCTTTAGGCTCTGGAAGGGGCTCTGAGGTCATAGAATCATAGAATGGATTGGGTTGGAAGGGATCTTAAAGACCATAAACTTCCAAACCTTCTTCTATGGGGGTTGCTCCAAGCACTTCCAGGGATAGGGCAGTCACAGCTTCTCTGGGCAACCTGTGCCAGGGCCTCACCACCCTCACAGCCAAGAATTCCTTCCCAATATCCCATCTAACCCTGCCCTCTGGCAGTGGGAAGCCATTCCCTGTGTCCTGTCCCTCCATCCCTTGTCCCCAGTCCCTCTCCAGCTCTCCTGGAGCCCCTTTAGGCTCTGGAAGGGGCTCTCAGGTCTCCCTGGATCCTTCTCCAGGTTGAAGCCCCACAGCTCTCCCAGCCTGGCTCCAGAGCAGAGGGGCTCCAGCCCTCTCTAGAGCACCTTCATGGCCCCACGTTGTGGTGGTTTTGTTCTTTAGGAAAACATCTTTAAACTGTTCCCCTTTATTATGCACATGAGCAGAGAGTTTACTGCCAGCTCACACCTATTGAAGGCCAAGTTGAACAGGGCTTGGAGCAGCCTGGGATAGTGGAAGGTGTCCCTGCCCATGGCAGGGGGTGAGAATGAGAGGAGCTTTAAGCTCTTTTTCAACCCAAACCACCCTGGGATTCTATGACTTTATAATCCTGTTACAAACTGGTGAAATTGGCCCCTTTGAAGTGTTCAGGAGTTACAGATCTGCACCAAATTTCTGCTGAATCACAACAGACACTGTATGAATAAGACTAGGGAATGATTAAACCTGACTTATCCTGCACCTGACAGACAGCAGAGTGGGAGATGTTGTCGTAGGAGACACGTCTGTGCAGGAGATGCTTCCAGGGGGTGGTGGATCCCTGGGACTGCAGCTCAGGCATGAGCAGTTATGATTGATTTTGGAAAAGTTCAGCTCCATGGACCCTAACCCTCCCCCTGCCCCCCCACCATCCCTGTATTGCATTTTGGTACCAAGAAAATGAAACATTTTCTGCTGGGGAGGATTTTATTGCCTGGGTTTTTTTGCTTGTCTGAAGGCTCAGTTTGATTCCAACAGCACAAGCGGCTGTTGTTGACATGGGGAAAAGCAGAAATAAATAAAAAATGAAAGGCAAGTCTCAGCGAGAGGAAAAGCTGCTCCTTTATGGACCCATTATATCAAAATTCCTTTGGTTGTTTCAGCCTCTGATTTAAATGTTTGATAAAAAGCCCTGAGTCCCATTTCCACCCCTGTTTGATGTCTGACCCTCAGAGTCTCCATCATTTGCCTCTTCTGTTCCTGTGGGGTGGGAGCCCCACACTCAGCAGCAATTCCAGGCTGGAATATTGTGCGCAGATATGAGATCCTGAGCACAGGAAGGATGTGGATCTGTTGGAGTGGGTCCAGCAGAGGCCATGGAGATGCTCCAAGGGTGGAGCCCCTCTGCTCTGGAGCCAGGCTGGGAGAGCTGGGAATGTTCCCCTGGAGAACAGAAGGATCCAGGGAGACCTGAGAGCCCCTTCCAGAGCCTAAAGGGGCTCCAGGAGAGCTGGAGAGGGACTGGGGACAAGGGATGGAGGGACAGGACACAGGGAATGGCTTCCCAGTGCCAGAGGGCAGGGATGGATGGGATGTTGGGAAGAATCCTTCCCTGTGAGGGTGGTGAGGCCCTGGCACAGGTTGCCCAGAGAAGCTGTGGCTGCCCCAGTCCTTGTCCCTGTCCAGTCCAGGTTGGACGGGCCTTGGAGCAGCTTGGGACAGTGGAAGGTGTCCCTGCCCATGGAAGTGGGGCTGGACAAGATAACTTTAAAGGTCCCTTCCCCACCAAACCATCATGTGACTGATATAACAAGATGCCCCTGTGCTTTTCCTTTGAGTGCCAAATACTCCATCACTTTTCAAACTAATCCTGCAGCAGAGAGGGGATTGTTACCTGCGGGTCAGCAGGTCCAGGCTGGAGCAGGCTCCTGGGAGAGAAGCTTCTCCATTAAAGCATCATTCCTTGGAAGGTTTCTCAATGACATTTCAAGGCAGAGGCAGGCAGGGATCTGTGGGTGAAGGAACATTTTGCATAAGCCCACACAGCAGCTCCAGCGTGGGCAGGTGGTGCAGGGCTCTTCACAGCAGGGATGTGGAGAAATGTGCCAGAGAGAACTCCCTCTGAGGAACAGGGGACAGAGCTCTCATTACTGAATCACTGACTCAATTACACCCTGAAAACATACCAAAGTCACTCTGTTTTTATTGCAAAGCGGTGAATAAATCCATATTCTGCCGGTGAAAACAGGCTGCTGTTTGAATTTGCAGAGAACAGAAAGAATAACCAGCTCCTGCTCTGCAGGTGGTTCAGAGCAGCCCCTCAGGCCCTCAGTGGCAGCAGAGCAGGAAGGTACAGCGTGACAAAAGAGCTCTCCTGTGAGAGACCCAGCACGTCCATCCTCACCACAGCCCGTCCCTCACAGTCCCTGTAACCAATATTTGTAACCAAAAATAGCAGGAAAAGTTTTGAGGAAACCTCACGAGCTGTTTGGTAGAACAAGGGGTGACCAATGCACACCCGCTGCATAAAGGCAAAGTCACAGGGCCATGAAGAGCAAATGTAAATAATAACATCCGGAGTGACACCCAAACCCTTGCAGTCTCAGGGAGTTTGGATCAGAAACTTGCAGAATTCCTGCCATCCTCATCCCAGCCCAGGAGAGGAACTGGCCACTCAGGGGATCTGTCCAGGGAGAGAAATAGAGGATAAATGTTAAATGTAAAATCCTCCTCTTGTGAGCCTGGCTCAGAGCCCACCGGTGTCAAGGAGCAGATATTTGGTCAGATAGGATGGATCCTTCTGGAAGAACTGCTCTGTCTGGTCTCTGTGCTCCTCTTTTGGCTGGGAAAAAAAAAAGAAAAGTCACGAGGAGAAACGATCTCTTGTGCTCAAAGAGAATGGCTTTGGAAGTGCTGTCTCCCTTGCCAGCCCCACCAGGGTCAGGAGTCTCATTCTCTGCCTCGTTAGATGCTCCTGCTGCTGTTTCTGTGCCGCTCTGCTCGATCCTTTGAAGCTGAGCACTCCACTTGAGATGTCTTGCTCAAAGAAAAAAAATAACAGCTTGATTTAAAACCCTTTTCCCAATTAAGCAGCAGCGGGATTTCTGCCAACAGCTGCCTCTTTCCGAGGGCAGAAACACTCCCAGGGAGCTGTTTGTGGCTCTGCCTGGTGCAGGGGGTTTGGTCTCAACAGCCAGGATGTGACTAGAAAGGGGTTGGAATCAATGCCCACACGGGGCAGGCTGAAATGGATAAAATAGGGATGGAAGGAAAAGGAGGGGTGGGGTGATCCCCTGTGAAGAACACCTGGATGTGGAAAATCTCTTTCTCTCCTCATGGCTCTCCTGACCTCAATATCCAACCAGATAATCTAATCTAATCTAATCTGATCTGATAATCCAACATAATCTTCCAGGAGGTCATGACCTGCTTCTCTCCAGCTTTATGGCAGTGAAGTGAAGTGAAGCTGCAGATTAACTGTTCTGAGGGAATTGTTTTTGGCTTCAAAAGCAACATCACCTCCTCACAGGCTTCCCAGAAAATTTCCTCCATCCTCAGAGGCTCCAGGGGACACACAGGTTCGATCTTCACCAATTTTAAGGGCTGGAAACTGGGCTTGAAATAGACTGTTGTTATGGACTGAGAATGATGAGTTAAATGCAGCCTATTTTTCTCCTGGCTTGAAGGAGCCCTGTGCACGCAGCATCTGTTGCAGCTCCTAAACCAGGACAAAAATACCTGCCCAAACATTCCTCCTGCAAAGAAAAAAAAAAAAGGAAAAAAAAGTGACATTTTACAAGAAAACAGTTTTAATATCGTTTTTCCCTTCTCTGTCTTTGGACACCCTCAGGCAAATTCCTGTGCTGGCCTCGGGGCAACAGGTTCCTTGTCACTGAGACACAGCAAATGGGTTTCAAGCAGCACATTTGCTCTCTCCTGGAACCAAGAGCGACTTTCAGATTGGTGCAAAGGGATGGAAAACCAGCAGGGCAGAGTAAATCTGGAGTGAGGAAGTATTTGGAGAGCAGGAGTTGGTTATTTTGTGCCTGGCTCTGCAGCTGGGTGTGCAAGAGCACACACACACACACACACACACACACACACGTGCTTTACCCTCTGGTTGGTGCATATTCTGCAGCAAAATCCTGGCAGCAAAGAAGTGCCAACACCTTCATTTCTGGCTGCCCAACATTTCCCACTGCAAGCCCCTGCTTTCAAGTCTCCTCTGAGCTGAAACCTCGCCTGCTGACGTATTCCAGGCTGCCTCAGAACAAATATTCTGGAAGGTTTCTGCCAAAAATCACTTGGAGACTGGAGCCAGGGGAAAGAGGAGCCTTGTCTCATGCAATGCAAATTCTCCCCCGTGTTTTACTGAGGTTGGATCGTTCTTCCCTGGCTTTGATGGGGAAGTGGAAATTTGGTGCTTTGGCCCTTGGCTTTTTCAAATCCTGTGGGTGGGATGGTGGGACAACCAGGATCACGGCCCTGGGATCTGAACTGTGGCCTGGAAATGAACTGCCTGCTGCACTGAAAGCAGTTCGTGCCTCTGATGGGACAGAAACGCTGTTTGTGAAGAACAGCCCCTGGGAAAATGAGTAATCCTGTATCCAAGCCCGTATCCAGAGGAAGGAGGTCAGCAGAACACAGGGGAGGGGGCTGAGGAGGAGCCTGCCTTTTAAATACATGAATATTGAATTCCCTTGCGAGGGGATTCCTCCTGTTGGAGGAGTCAGGCAGAGGGCTGAAGGAAAATAAGGACATTCCCTCGTTAATCATGTTTGAAGTGTGACACACTGTGAGGGGAGAGCCAGAGGATGGCACAGGGCAGGCGAGAAAGAAGTCAGGAGATGGGATGGGGCTGGAGGAAGAGAGTCTAAAAGACAGGAGAGCCAAGGGACAGCCAGCGGCACTGGGTCAGTGATCAGCTGCTCTTCCCTAAAGTGTCAAACGTGGAATTAGAAGAAATGAAGATTTGAGGAGTACAGGCTGTTTGTGCAGGAGAAACAAGGAGAGCTGCTCAGCCAGTGTGCCCTGGTTCCACTGGCACCATGGCAGCTTTGACACTTGTCCCCACACGTGTGTCCCCATCCCACCTGGACACCTCCAGAGGTGTTCCCAGCCCAAAGAGGCAAAGCAGAAGAGGAAGGTGCAACTCCTCAAGAGGGATGGATCCTTGAGGAAACAGGATCTCTTTGAAACGGCATTTGATATGG
>WEKX01025143.1:0-23805 GCA_013390025.1 Pitta sordida
AGGGGGTGCACAGAAACAGGGGACACCTAAAGGAGTCATGCATCTATTTTACTTCTGTGAAAAGCTTCACCAATGTGGTGCTGAATCACTGCAAATTGTTTTCATGTCCCTCCTTTTGAATGGATGTTGAAGAAAATTATGGGGTTACAGACAATAGCAACAGAAATGACCCATATGTTGTATAAACTGCCATGTGGTAAAACATTAAAGGAAATCAAGGGGTTTGGCTTATCAGAATACAGGGGGGCAAAAGAGATCAAGGTGACTTAATTATAGCAGCTTCTCATCTAATCTTCTCATCTAAAGAAAGCATAAAAAGAATCAACAGCCATGAGCTGAGGAAGACAAATAAATTCATATTAGTACTAAGGTATGCTTTTACATTGACACTAACTACCAAGCGAAGTGGTAGGTTCTCCATGATTTAATATATCCAAAGAACGGTCTGGAAGTCTGCCTGGAAGATATGCTTTCGTCAAACACAAATCACTAAGCTCAGGAAATAAATCTATATGTTCTAATGGCTTTTTCTTGCCCTTAGATCCTATGTATTTATAAAATATGGTATAGATTAAAATTTAACTAATAGCTTTGAGACTTTCTTTGGTTTCTGTTAAATTATTGTCTTTTTTAAAAAACTGATTGGTTATCATGACCTGTCTGTGTTTTCCCTAAGAGGGTGGGGTCAGTTCAAAAGTATTTCTTTAGAGAATAATTTTAAAGGCAGCTAAAGCCATGTTACTCACATATGCTCATACTGGACTGAGGAGCAGTCCAGCAAAAAAGTATATGTTTCCTATTAGGATATCTCCCCAAGCTGCACAAAAAAAGAGTTTGAAAAAATGGTATGTGTTTTGAAGTTTATGTTCTTCCGCAGTTTACAGAATTTATTTCAAGCAAGGGCAAGAAAAGCTCCAAAAATTATCTATAAATCCTGATTTTCTTTACCTAGAAAAATAATTCTTCAAGATTCTTTTTATTCTTCTACAAAGAGCTATCAATTGACCTCCCTTTAATCAACATAGAGATAAACAAACAAACTAATATCTAAATGTCTGAAGCTTCCACTGCTGTAAGATGTAATCATGAATTAAAAGGTTTGGAAAATTGCATCTTTGTGTCTTCAAAGTGGTCATCATTGCCAATTAAGTCAATAACATACATTATTAAATATTCTTAAAGGAAAACTAAGTGCAATTGTGGTCCACTAAAATCGTTATTTCAACTTAAATGATATAAAGGAATCAAAATACAAATCCAAATCACAGTTACATGGAGAAATTAACAAGTGTTTTCTGTCATTTTAGTGTTTCGGTCATTCCTCTGCTTCCCTCCTTTGAATATTGCTGTTATTATTGCTGTGATTCTCATTAAGTTTGTTACTATAAGTAGAATTTGCCATATGACAGGAACTCTTCAGATGAAATGTAGGTGTTTGGAAGTGCATATTAATTATCTTTGTGTTTCATATTGCTTTCATTTTTAAAAATCTCTTAACAATGAAACTTTAAAATGTTTTCACTTAAATGCGGTAGAATTAATCACTGTTTGCAAAAGAGAGATCAAACACGGACTAAGCTTACAAATCTTTCTCTCCCATAAAGATCACTTCTGCCACACATGGAAATACGGAGCATGCAGTCTTGACAGATACACTGATCCTTGCCTTTGTGTGGAGTGAGCTGGGACACATGGTGTGCACTGGTCTGTGAATTGCCCTGGACTGACAGGAAACTGAGCAGATGCTCATCAGGACTGTTATAGATACTTTCACCCCCTCTTGGTAGCTCGAGGCATGACCATATTCCAGGCAAGGGGCTTTCCCACCACAAAGAGGTTTTGAGTGAGGGAGGTTGAACCCACTAAAGGAACTGCCTTGTCCTGCAGACATGAGGTAACCAGCAGTGGAGTTGGCATTTTAGAACTCCAAACCCTCTGCTTTGAGGGTTTGTGCCTTGCCTCCAGTACCTGCATAATGTCTTGTACTGCTATACCAATATGAAAATTGCCATTTCTCCTTTGATGCACCTAAATTTGGACAAACAGTCTGGGGTAGGTAAGTCTGACAGAAATATGAAATGGCTGAGGTGTGCTGTGCCTCTCTGAAGATATTTTGCTCTTGCACAGTCCTCAGTACTGTATCTCCCAATGTCATATGGACGTTTACTCATCTTGAACTTTCCTGCTGTGGAAATACAATTGACAGGATTCGCATGACCCTCACATGTTATGTTATAGCTGTTAAAACGGTGGACATCACAACTAGATGCCTTACTGGTTTGTTTAGATCTCAGAGTTTGATGAAGGGAATAGATCAATGTCTTCTTTATTCAGAATACACTGGCCCCTAAAAAGTCAGGATTCCAGTTTGTGACATAGAGAACACCAAATGCTCTCTATAATCTGAATCATATGGCCGTTTTAAACAATCAATGACCACAGCTGCTCTATAACAAGGTCAAAAACCCTTGCATGGTGAAGGTGAAATGTTAATTCAGGAGCCTGAATTAATCACACAGGACAGACCTCTGACACAGATACACTTGACCTTGGATAGGAGGGTTAGTAAAGTCTCCTCGGCCATGACCATTGTGAATAAGGGTGATCACTACCTATATCACAGAATTACAGAACAGCCAGGGTTGAAAGGGACTTCTGGAAATCATCTCGTTCCACCATCCAGCTAAAGCAGATTGATCTAGAGCAGGTTGCACAGGATCATGTCCAGGAACACTCTGAATATTTCCAAAGACAGAGATTCAACAACCTTTCTGGGTAGCCCCATATTCTTCTGCCATGCCTTTGAGCAGCCTTATAATCTAGAAAAATCTTCATCAAGAGCTAGATGTCATAAAATAAAATGCAAATTGTTTTGGCCATATTGATCTGGTGGAGGCCATGTTTCCATGTACAGTGTGTTTCCCTTCAGTACAATTCAACTAAAAATCCCCTTGCAGTAAGCTATGGCAAGGTAGTAGAGCTAGAACCAAGCTCTGCTCCGCAGAAGTGCCTGTGACAGCACAATGTGATAGTGAGACCTTAACGTCATTTAACTTCACACAGTACCTCTTGTATCCTTGACCAGCTTCCTGACCAACAGCAAAGTATATAGCTATGGGCAGAACAGTGAGTTAGACTCACTGCTGGATATGCCCAACCGAAAGAGACATTTTAAAATGGTTTTAGCTTCCTATGCTGTGCGGTTGCTGCACGGTATGCCAAGATTTTCTAACATGCATCACTACCAACTGGGGAATGAGTGGCTGGAGAGTGGTGAAATGGAGAGGGATTTAGGAATAATGAGTGACAGAAAATTCAATATGAGCCAGCAGTGTGCTCAGGTGGCTAAGAAACCAATGGCATCCTGGCCNTGTGAACTGAGGGCCAGCATGGTGTGGTAGTGAGACCATTGCAGTTTGTTTAAGGTGCATGCATCTAAATAACCCCTCAGATGTCTGCAGATTCAGAAACTGCTGGTCTAATTTGATAGTGTACAAGGTCAGTTCTGTTTAAGCTGCCCACAGCTGCATCACAGTACTCCCTCACTACTTCAAGGTTCACCTATGCAAGTACATCATGGGGGTTTTTTTTCTGTGATGATATTTTCTGGCTTCCGCCCTCTTTCACGCCACTTGGGACAGCTGGTGGTGGCATGCATCAGAATGGCACAGCAGGTCCTGCTGGCTCTGAGGCTACCCAGAGCTCGCTCACTTATGAGCGCTGCAATATTAATAAAATGGTTGGGGAGCTTTATAACACTGTCTCAAAGGTATATTAACTAGGCTGCCATGTGAGCCCTCCTCCTCTGCTAGCTGCTCCTAGCTCCTGATAGCTTGCTGCATGCTGCTGCGTACTGCTGCTTGCTCCTGCTTACTGCTGCTTGCTCCTGCATGTTCCTACATGCTGCTGCTGCTCCTGCTGCTCGGAGCTGAGGGAGGGGAGGGCTGGCTGTAGTTATATATATATGAATTGCTACATCACAGATTCCACTTATGGCCCCATGTTACCCGACCCAACCCCTGGGATATTCAAGTGATCACTGCATTTCTGTGTTAAAGACTGTGCAAAGCTAGATTTTTACTCAGAATTTCAGAGTCTATTCAAAAAGTACGAAGTCCTGAGCTGAGGGCACTCTGGCCCTGTTACAAGTATAGAAATGGTTTCTAAACGCAGTTAAAATTATGAAAGCTCTATTATTCATTATGACATTGATTATCTGCCCCCCATACCTCACTGACAAATTCAGCCATCGCTTTCAGAGGAGATATCATACTTTGTCCATAGAGAGCCCTAGAGGTAGGAATTAATTATTAAATACTGGTAGATGATAATTACATGATAGCTTTATTGACCAAAATCAGAAAGAAATGTGTGATGTATTCTAAATCTTCTCTATTAAATGAATCTTTGAGAAAAGTGAATGTCTAAGTTGAAACAAAATATTAGCTCTTATATAAACCATCTTTAGAAACCAATAGCATCATGCTCTAAAAGCATAAAATGGGAGCACATATTTTAATCCAAATGTTTTCTTTGTCAGTATTAAATGAAATCTAGACAATAAAACAGAGCAGTAATTCAAATTCACCACTGAAGATAACATTCAAAGTGTGTGTCCCTGCATAAACTCATATTTAAGTTTAGTTTTGAATATTCTTGTATCTTTCAATACTCACCTTTTCAGAATGTCTGACTTCAGTCTTCAAACTGAGTACTCTTAAATCCAGCTTTCAAAAATCAGGTAACATTTCCAAAAAAAAAAAACAACTTGTTCTATTATATCATTATTCCTTACAATTGCAGCCAATAATAATTTTAATGATACTGCTTAGTTTTCTGTAATTTTAGAAGAAAAAGTGTTCCATGAAGTATTATTAATACTTCTTTTCTGATACTTTTTGGGTATCATTGCAATAATAGAGCTTCCAAGTTCAAGGGGGAATGAAGAGAGATTTTAGGTGAACAATAATAGGTTTGATGGCTTCATATTGTCTCTCTCAGAGTGTTTTCATTTATATCTGTGGGCTACTACTTGCACTTAACAGTATTTCATATATTTATAAAGATCTAAATAAAGAGACAGGAGGTATGGCAGGAATAAAACTCCACAAATGTAGAGGAGTGTTTGTGACACAGCTATGGGAAATTATTTTTAAGATACACATCAGAAATTAGACCCATAACAGAAAAACAGGGTGTCTCGGAGCCTTAACAAAATGCCGCCCTGGCATTTTAACAGGGCTTTCACCTTCTCAACATCCAAGGTGATAAAATATCCTGAATAATAGGCCTAGACACTGAAATTAGAATCACAGAATGTCGTTATGAAAGTAGATGCAACTGACAATTAAAGGTATGGCTAAACAGTCTATCTATTCTGTTGTTTTCCCAAACCTTGGTAGTCAGTGTGGCTTTCCCTGTTCGACTACAGTGTCCCAGTCATCCTCACTGCATAATTCTTACTCTGTGTCCAGGTTCAGCCTGAGCACAAGATAACCTCCCAAGAGGAAACTCATTTGGGTTGAGAAGACAATTTGCAATAGGACATACGCCTTACAGTCTTAGAACACACATTGTCAGCCATGACACATATTGAATCAACACAAACTGGTATCAATTGGGAAAAAGGGCCTAATTCTGATGGAAAAGCAAGGACTCATGCAAAGAGCAAAATACTGTACTGCATCCTTCTTGCATTCTGAAGGACCAGCCCTCCCAGGATTGTGACATCTATGCAGACTTTCATAGCACTGCTGCTATGGCCATCTAAAGCACACACAGCAGAAGCAGGGATGACTGAAAGGACAAGCGACTGGTAGATTCGTAAGACAGCACATTGTCTCAGAGAAGGTTTCTGATATGTCTCCCCAGAGGTTTCCTAATTTAAAACATCTCCTCATATGCTATGTATGAAGCAGGGCACACCTGACATATTTGTGGATGAGCAGATGCAAGAGCATAGCGGATGGATACTAAGCCAGGCCATGAGAACAACTGATACACCCTGAGGACATAACCAGTCCAGCTTTATCTTTTGTCTACCTTGAACGCAACAACATGAACAGCATCCCAATCCAGCTGGCCTGAAAGTCAAAAGTTATCCCTGACGTGGGTCAGATGTTTGTATAGATCTACCTTTGTCTTAATTTTGGATTGATAGCCCCAAGAACAAATGAAAGAAAATCAATACGTCCTTTAAGAAGACATGAAAAAAATCACATGCCTTAACATGAGAGATCCCAAAAAAAGGTTGTGGGGGACGCAGAATAAGAACTGTCTATTTTTATTCTGGAAGTGGGCTACCCATCTATTTCTTTCCCAGGAAAGTAATGCTTACTACAAGTGTAATCACTGTAACTGAATCATTGTGTTGTCTGGATTTTTCTTTTCTCTCTTACTGCCTTGTTCAATACTCTGGCCTTGACAGTATATCTTTCCGATGTCTTTTTCACTGAATACTCTTTAGACAGTTCTGGTACTTTTTAAATACCAGATTGAAAGCCAAGTCAGATAACAGATAGAAATCATATATAATGGCAAGAGAACAGAATTAGTGGAAGGTTTATAACAAAACCGGTATTTAGAACAGAAATGATTAATCAGTATTTGTTGAAATCTCCTGTAATGATGAATAATTCAATATGTAACTGGTAAGAGTAGGACAAGCCTGTATCCCTATATATTTAGTTCATCTGAGAAAATAATTATGTAAACAGAAACAGCACAGAAGCACTCCAAGGCCTCTGTAATAATGGGAAATTCTTTATTTAAATGATGGAATTAACATCAGCCTTAGGCTTTCCTGTGAATTTCTGATGTAAAACTTCAATTTGCATATCTGTATGTGTATGATATAGAATACCACATATAAATAAAGATATGCATACCTTTCTGAATTTTTCCTAAACAGATCTATGAGTCAGTAATAACATACTGCCTATTTTGTATTTATCTCTGTGTAAAGGAGCAACAGCCTAACCCAAACAGAGAGTTTCGCCCCAAAGATCTCCCTTCCCTGATTTCCTCTATTTCTGAAATTACCTGTTAGTAGACTTGGGTGAGGAAAAGAAGAGTTGTGGCCGTTGTGTTGCCTTCCTGAATCTCTAAGTAACAGCAAGCAGTAACTCAAAAGTTCAAAGGCACGTATGGCAGCATCCTGAAAAGCCTGTAAACGAACCATCAATCAGCATCCCACCCCTCCCAACGACTAAAAACAAATGTCACTGTCACCTGCACCCTGCCTTAGATGAGGAGAGAAGAGAACCATCACAGTTGGGTAACTAGTTCTGTCTCTGACGAGTCCTTCAAAACGGCTAGGAGCCGTTTTGCTGCTTTGGCATCATCTGACACATGCAGAGGGATGAGGCAGAAAACAGCCTCAAAGTACAGACTCTGTAATCCTTGACCATGCACTAGCAATTTACTTTGATCTTTTGTCTGGAGTGGCAATATTAACACAA
The DNA here is from genome assembly GCA_013390025.1 of Pitta sordida. NCBI lineage: Eukaryota > Metazoa > Chordata > Aves > Passeriformes > Pittidae > Pitta > Pitta sordida. The sequence goes on from WEKX01025143.1 coordinate 7,461, forward strand.
TTAACACTGAGGTGGAAGATAGAGAATACTCAACATGTGGGAGACAGTCTTGATCATTATTCCACTCCCACCTAGGATTTGAACTGCTGGCAACATCTGCATCCCCTGCAGTAATTCTCCCAGCTATCCAAGTTCCCTTTGTTTATGTGGTGCCTCACTCTACTCATCTAATCCTGCACCAATAGTGGGAGTCATTATACAGAGGAGAGGATACAGCACAGATGACAACATAATCTATCATTTCTTCCTATAACTGTGAAGTTGTATGATATTCATTCAGGCAGATCTGGAAAGAGAACCTTGGGGGCAGTAACATGCTCACTTCTCCGATTTTTGAAAAGAAACACAAGGAGTGTGACAATTTCAAAGAATTATGCTGCATCTTCGTGTCACTTTTCATAAACTTGACTTGTTTCTTATCCATTGGTCTATGAACTGCCACTAGTTTAAATGAAAACAACCAATAAAACAACTGCCAAGAAGATAAATAATAATAGTTCCTAGATTCACACACATTTGATTTTAAGTGAAAAACAGAAGGAACATGACACAAGGTAGTTGTTTTTTTCCCAAATCCAACAGATTGAGCTGTTGTACAAAAAATGCTTGTGAGATATTGAGCTAAAGCACAACCAGACCATGCTTGACATCAGCAGCTTACTCTAAAGCATCTTTTGCAGTAATTGAGAAGTTCATTATTTTCTCATTCTAAGTCCCTAATTTAACTTTCCTCTGCTTATCAAAAGTGGTAAAGTGCTTCCAGGCTGAAAACTTGACAGCTAGAATTCTGATGCTTTTGCATAAATACTGAGAATTCCATTGACCTTTCATATATTAGCTATACACAAATGATATTTCTCTTTCATAACTCTTTCTTAGATCTGAAAAATATTAGATTTATTCTATCATGAAAATCACTTTTTTTTTTTTTAAGGAAATTAGAATTCTAGAATAATTGAAAAATTTTCTATTGAAAAAATTTTACACCTGGAAGTGAATTTGGATATTGTAGGAATATTTTGCAGTAACATATTCAGTATTAGTACTTTAGCTAATTAAATACAAGTTTTTTTTTAAGGACAGAATGCAGAAGTACAGTGTGTTTAAGAGTTATGAGTCTTGGGAACACAGAAGAATTAATTTCATGACAGCTAGATAGTAAAGTTTCTGTTGAGAAGCAACTTCCTTGAAGAAGATAACTAAACTTTTTTTCATAAAAATCTGCATCAAGGACTCCTACAGAGGACAGTAAAAGCAGTAAAAAGCACTAGAACCACATGACATTTAAAGGAACTCAGGTATTAAGTACGTAAACTATTACTGATGACATATAGACTACAACTTAAAGAAATTTGGAGGAATAAAAGACACAAAATATTCTTGCTTTTCTGGATGTGGTACAGAATTGCAACCAGGATCATTAAACCCTCTAATGAAACCTGTTGATAAAACTAGAGAAGGGCGTGATGCAGCTTTGGAAGAAAGCCTTGCCTTAAAGATCTGCTTGAAGATTTTGAAGGTATGAGCAAGTAGATGAGTAAGCTTAAACTAAATTATATGATGTGCTTAAATTTCTAAGAGTCTCATCTGGAGTCCCTTATCATTGTCTTCTAAAGAAGGCAAGACATTATGGAATAATATACAAAGACGGGAAATAAATACATATTGTGAAAGGAAAGTTCCTGGGATATGCCATGAGACCCTACACTGGCATCTGTGCCCTTCAGTGTATGCCGAAAAAAAATATTGAAAAGAAGGAAACTGAGACAACAAAGTTTGCTGAGAGATAGGAAGTTTTTCACAATAGTTAAAACTAACTCTATGTAAAAGCATTGCAGGAGAACATGCAACTCACTGATCACATGACAGAATGACGCAGTAGAGATGCAATGCCAAAACAAGAAAAAGGAAGGCATACACCAAAAATATTCGTAACTGAACTGTTTGGAACTCTATTATTTGCTATCCCTTGCAAAGACAGTAGTCCACGGTTCACTGTTCTGTAGCAGGCAAATAAAGCAAAAACTCTATCAGGAAGGAAAAATAGTAAATCAAAGTAAACTCATCATGCTACTATGACTTTTTTATTAGTTTATACGCTGAGCGTGGCTCTAGTTCTCTTACTTCATAACCTGACCTTAACCCTGAACACTCCAAACAGTAAAGACAAAAAGAAAATGCTGAAAGAGGAAGAGTTATAAAGGGTATGGAATAACACAAGGAAAGAAAAACAAGACCAGGATTTTTGTGAAATAAGCTGCTGAAGAAGGATATAATAAAGATCTGCAAAATAATAAATGTTTTTGTCAGGAGTAAAAATGAAACATGGGGAGCCATGTTTCATTTTTACTCCTGACAAAAAACCAGAAATACATAAAAGAAGTATCATTTCAAAAGTCTGAAACAAATACAGAATTTTCTTTAATACAATGCACAACGAAATCCTTCAAGTTAATGGAGCATGAATTTATTAAAGCCAAGAGCTATAACACATGATTCTCTGGATGTGATACTTGGCTCATAAATGAGTTAAATCAGTGAATGGTAGAAGATTACGTTAAATCAAGGGGATTATCACTATATGTTTTTCTTCTCCTTAACACAAGGTCAACATTTTTTAACACTGCCCGAAAGAGGTTAGACAGATCTTTAACTTGACTCAGAAGTTATGGATCACCAGAAATGACCAACACCTTATACTGGTAACCATGCCACCCCCTTGTACTTGCCTTGAACTCAGTGCTGAAGTTCATGCTGAACTGCTCATAGTGCTCCTGTCATCCACAAGAGCTGGCTTGGAATTTGTCGAAGTACATCATAAAAGCTTTGCCTTTGATAGCAATATAAAATACTATGGGCAAAAAGTGTGTATAGCTTATGGGATTTCGCCGCCTTTGCAGAATACTATGAAACTTCTTGTCCCTTTCCCATGTATCATTCCCTCAAATGAGCACCTTGTAATAAGAAAGAGCTACCAAAGAAGGAAGTACATCTCACACGAAATATACCAAAGATTTAATGAAGCAAAATGCCAGTAGAGGATGATGGAGGTGATGGGTAGTGCTCAGAAGAGGGAAAGAGGCTATGAACAGGACACCAAAACCCACAACTGCGGCAACTGGGAATACATTTTTAAGAAAATTGTTCAACTCTCTATTAAAACAACACATGGTGTCATTTGTCTCCTTTTTGCTGCATATCTGGGTAACTGGTACACCCAGAGAGGTTCTAGCAAAAATATTTCAAGGATGAATATTCATACCTTTAACTATATATAAGAAGTAGGGACTCATAGCATTTCTCATTTTACTTTTTTCTCGTCACAAATGCTTTTACACACATTTGTGTTAGCAAAATAAAAGATTTAACTGCTTTGGTTTTTATCTGAGTACTACAGTACAATCCTAAAAATCGTTGTAAGCACATTCAAACTAGCAAACAAGGAAAGAGGTGCAGATTTGCAGTGAGTTAAAGAGTCATGGTCCCAAACATTAGAACTAAAATGCACAGCTTTGCAGTACCTCACCGCGGCTGCCAGGTTATGAATGCATCCATGGAGGATGGAGACACAGGAAGGAGTACTGGAATAGGCAACAGATGAAAAACAAAAGTTAAATGCTTACTTGCAAGGCTTCATTTCTTGATAAAGTTGCTGGGAGGTCAGCCAAAAGAAATGAGAGAAAAGAAACAAGCAGCAAGCCAGAGGATGTTCATATTTGGTAAAGAGGAAATGTGTCAATACAAGAGTTTGGAGATGGCTGTGCAGAAGCAGAAGTGTAAGTGAAATAGCTTATTTTGATGTGACAGCATTTTTCGTAGACACAAGGCAATAAGGTAAGTGTTGCTAGAAGGTTTCTAATAACCAATAATTTAAGAAGTCCCGACTACCTGAACAAAAGCTGTGTAACAAAGGGCATGAAGGGGATTCAAAGATGTTGAACAGGAAGGAAAGTAATGAGAAGGGAGAAACAGAGGGAGCATTTGAACATAGCAGTTTTAGGTTTTAGCTTTCTAGCTTACACATTTTGTCATCCATGGCAGCAAATGAAGACAAGAGCAGAATAGAGTAATTACAAAATTAAGGCGGAGGGGAAAAGCGAGTGAGTAAAATTAGAAGAAAAGAGGGATTCAATATAGCTTTATTATTGTTATTATTATTTTAGTTTGAAGCTTTGGGTATTTCTATTGAGACAAAGATGTTACTGAGGTAGCCAGATATTAGCTCTACCAAGGCTTGATGTTTTTACTAAAAGTAGCAAAACTAGGAAGCTGAGGAAAGTTAAGAATATGAAAGTTGGGGTAGCAGCTGTAAATATCTTTACGGTGAGGCAAAATGGCATAATAATTAAACATTATCAGGAGTTTCTAGAGAGCAGAGAGATTAATTCCATGCTAGATGACAGAAATAGCCAGAGTACAAAATAAGTCAATTAATGAGGCAAATATTTTTAACAGGTTTGAGTTAGTAATTGAAACCTTTCAAAAGATTGTACCCAAGTAAGAAATTTATTTGAGGTCATACTTGTTTTGCCTTCTAAGTTTATGCAAGGACCAGAAATCATGCAGTTGTGCAATGTTGAATAAACATTTTTTAAAATATATTAACTAAGACATAAAAAATGAAGAGGTTTTTCTGTCTGAAGTTTGTGAAGCAGCTGTTTACAGTGCATTCTGAGGTTGAAAGAGGTTTCCTGGGATAAATCAAAGCTAGTCACATGCGATGTGGTATTTCCACTGTGTGCTTGATTATCTAAGAGCACAGCAAGTAATCAAGAGTATCTTTCCAGCTCAGCAGAAGCTAGTTCCTCTGACTTTCTCGGGGGGGGGGGGGGGGGGAAATAAGGCTCCACTTCAGCTGAAGTATCTGGTGTAGCTGGAAAAATTGAAGGCTTTCTATTTTCCCCTAGGGCCTATGTGGCTTTTGTCCATCCGTAACCTAGCACATTATTAGCTACAGAAGTGTTTACCAATTATGGGAACACACTTTTCTTCTTCCCCTCCACTTACAAAACACAGGATTTTATACCACTGCTCACAGATTGAACGGACACTACCTTCACTGCTAAAATCCTTTTGTAAACATACACTACTGTCAAATGGCTGTGGGTGTGATTACCAGCGCTGGATGTGGCAGCTCAGCAGGAAGCTGGAAGGCACCTGAGGAAAAGCAGCTCTTTGCAGGTGGAGTGGTTCTCTGCTTTTGGTCTTTTTCTTGGCCAGGCAATGTTTCCTCATCTCAGATGGGCTGAGGCACCTCCTTGCCACCACCGCACACTGGCTTCCCAAAGGGGCATCTTTCCTTAGTCTTGAATCTCTCCTGCAGGATCAGACTGGCATAATTTGAAGTCTTTCTCCTTCCTCCGGAGTCTTCCTTGTTCTAGTGTAGCCGGGATATCTGTGCATGTATCTCCTCTGGTATCTTCTCTATTGAAAGTGGAAAAGGCATCCAATGACAAACTACAAACGTCCAGAATTATTGTCTAACCATTGCTAAGTATCCAGCATTCAGCCTGGAAATGCATAACCACTAGAAACATAGAGAAGTTGTAAAACATTCCCAGAGACCTCTTCATACACCTTAATTTTCCAACATCCAGGAGGACTAACTCTTAATTTCTTCTCTTAATTTTCCCCACGTCTTGAGAAAGGCGTATTAGAAAATTTCACTTTATAGACACCATCAGAAATACAGTTATTTGAAGATTTGTAGAGATCAATTTATCATTTCAAGAAGAAGCATTACATGATATAGTACCTCCCAATACTTAATAAACAAAGAAAAATAAAAGAATCAAATTTTCCCATAAAAACTACTTAATATAAAGAGTGCCATCTGCTGGCACGATTGAAGTGAGGCATTGTGCATACACATCGAGGTTCAATAAAGTTTTGTTATGCCCTATCAAGGGCACATTTCTACTCTAAGGTGATTCAAATTTTCAGTGTTATTTATTCATGGTGTTGCTTTTTACAGAATAAAAGGGCAGTCAAGCAAAGTGGTGTAGACAGGCTCTTGTGTGAACATGGGGGGAAAAAGCATCATCTATTCACATTGTTATATTCAAAGGATGTCTTTGTTGTTTGGGGATTTCTTTGTCTATTTTCCTTTTTTATAATTAATAGATTTTTGAAACAACCATTTTGGAGATCTTGAAAATTAAAAATATAAGAAACTTTCTAAAATATTGTGAGTGAGACTTAAAAATATCTACTTTCTGCTTTGCCTTGTGTCAAATATATTTGTATAATTGCCAAACAGCTTCAAAAATCCCACTTGCAAGTCTCAGGTTTAGAAGTACATTATTGGTAAAATACTGTTGAATACCTGCTTGGTCATGTGAATTTTCTACAAAAGTATGTGGATCAAGCCTTCTTGACCTCTAAAATGCTACTTATACACTCTGTAAAAATACTGCCTCACAGAATCATACAGAATCAACCCGGATGGAAAAGACCTCTGAGATCAAGTGCAACCTTTGACCCAACATCACCTTGTCAACTAGACCATGGCACCTCCAGCATAACCACGATAAAAAACATGTTGCCTGAAGTTGGCAGTGAGGTTCTCCCTGTGTACTAGGTCCTGGCCTGTACCAACAACAAGCGGAACAGAGGGAGTAAATAGAGGGGATGAGGATGGAGGAAAGAGGCAGAGAGTGTACTACCTTGCAAAACATTCTTTTGTCTAAACCTTAAGTTAAAGTAACATCTTTGCTAGCCCATTATATTTAGGTGTTACCATTATCAGCAACATTTGCACTTCATGCTATATTGGTGAAGTGTAAATAAAAATCTTAAAAAGAACACATTCACTGTACGGACAAAAAAGATTGTTATTGTTTTGAGACCCTGGAGTTCAATTTCTTATTTCCAGCATGTTCACAGCAAAAGAAATATTACTTTCTTCTCTAAACAACCACCATTCAGATTACAACTCACTCATATCCCTCCTCCTCTTACTTCTTTTGAGGCCATTGTGTGACAAAGTGCAAAGTGTACCAGACAGGTTCCTGAATAGTTAAGCTTCTTCTATATCTCTTTTCTACTGATAACAGCTATTCCACTCTGGTTTTCTTATAATGTTGTTTCACATCTGACTCTGTTTGACTTCCTCTACTTTGTTGTGCAGTTCCTATGAATTACTGAGGCAGTTTCCAGTTAAATCTCACTATCCAAATTAAGCATTCGTATTTTTAACTACCCATTTTGCTATTATTCTCATAGAATTTACTTCATCTCTACTGTTCATTCTCTTATCAGTCAGGTTAGCAAAAATCCAAGGTTACTTCACCAGGTACTTAAGTACGTAAATTTCTCAAACTGTATTGATGCTTTCACTGGTCCTGATGATACTCATTATCTTCTCAAATATTTGTTCTCTAGGTCTAGAAAATAGGATTCCAGCAAAGATCTTTGAACATCTTCCCCCATCTTGCACAATTCTCTGTGAGCTGCACATGTAAGTTTCTTATTCATACAGCAAAATGGTGGAATGACAGAAAGGATTCTTCCCCGGCCTATTTAGAATGACTTTCACACTCTGCCGGCCCCTTGCAGCATTATGCTTGGACAGACTTCTCACAAGACTGTTTTTCATTTCCATCCACTTTGATGGCTAGTCTCTTAATATTTCTTACCAAAAAAAAAGTCATCTTTCAGAGCACCTTTCAGGTTTTCATGAAACTTTGGCCTTCTTGCTTCATTTTTGCCTTCCACTTATCTTTTGTCTTCTCTTCTTCTTCAGCCACTAGCCCCTGCTGTTACCATTTACTCAGTCTTTTCTTTCCTGCTGCTCAATATTCTGTCTCTAGAGGTTGTACCTCATCATTCCTTCCGCAGAACAAACTCTTTCCACAAAGTGAACTCCGTCCACAGATTTCCTTCATATTCTGGTATTTTCCTCTGCCTTGTCATCATTTTAATATATTTCTAGAGGTCTCCTTTTCATCTGGGGATCTGCCAATCAACCCATCTGCAACTACAGTTATGTTCATGCTCTTTCCTTTCATCTTATCTGTCATACTCAAATGCATTTCTGTATTCTATCCTCATTTCTAGCTGCATTTCAGTCTCTCACACTTTTTTTCCCCTGAACATTATGAGATGACCCTTCATGCATATGTAAATTCTGTCAGAAACTCACTGAAGGATAACATACACCTTACAGCTTCTGCATCCAGTCATCTTCATAGTTTCTGCCATATTTTGGTCTTCTCCACTGGTGCCCAAGTGGCTACCTTTTTTTCTTCCTTACCCTAGGTTTAAAATAGAACAAACCATCTGCATACCAGGGTCCTCTCCAAAATTATTCTTTTACTATACTCATACCAGCCTCTAGTTTCTTTGATTCTGACACCTTCTTACCTACATTAACCCATCACTTCATTTAGGGTTAACTATGATCAAAGGCCATGATCAAAGACTTCCTCTTTGTGCTGTTTAAACTAAGCCATATGGCTTTGCAACACAGCTTATCTAGTCTTGTTTGAACTGGTTGTGCACTTCCATGCACAGCAATCACTTCCAATCACAGTAAAAAATCCATGTGGATTTTCTGATGCACTTACGCCAAAGCTCACATTACATTTAGCCCAAGCAGAGAAGCTGCCTGGTGCTTTGAAAGTCTGAACTAGACTTTCACAACTCCCCTCACATCCAGCAGTAATCCACCTGGCAGGAGGCGGGCATGTTTTGCTTTTAGGGTGTTAGTTCGGTGGAGTTTTCTTCATTTTCAAAAGTAAAACATCTAAACAAGGTTCAAGCACAAGCTAAAGTACAGGGTGATGATGCTGATAATTTGAGAAAAAAATGCTGAGGGTCCACAACCTTTGTAATGCAGCTGCTGATACTGATAAATACAGAGGAGGACTTAGAACAATATAATGACCCTCTCAGTCCAGGCAGGGTGAGCTACCAACTGTAGATCTCCTCTGATATGGCCAATAATTATTAATAAAGATAGTTTGTTAGTGTCTAGACATTACTGATTCTCTCTTCACCTCTTTTTATTCTCAGAATAAAAATGTGGACCAAAATCTAAGTTTGAACTTAACTCTCCAGATGTAGAGGTGACAAAAGTGTATTTTACTTTATTTAAAATGCCTACAAGCATTTTAGTTGCAATATAAAAACACTTTCTGTAAAAAACCCAACCAGTATTCATGATGTTTCTCAACACTGTAATAGATTATAATAATTTATAGGAAGTCCATATCTGCAAAGTAAACAAGAGTGAGAAATAGAACTAGAAACACATCCCTTGATGAACTTGAGGAAGCGTTTTTTTACATCTGAAACATAGACTTAAATCACTGTATCGGAAATAGTTGTCAAGCTGACTGCAGACTCCATGGTCTTTTCTTAGTTTTGGTTATATAATTTTTTTTTATCTGGACACTGAAGTGCAGTATGCTGTACTCCCCTTCTCCCAGAATTTCAGTTCACAATAATGTACATATTTTCTTGCTAGTCTTTACAACTTCTATCACAAAAACATAACATTCAGAAAATACTAATGCATCAATGCAGCTTCTAGAAGTCCAATAGCATGAACACTAACATATTGCACTGTTACAGCCAAAACGTGGATTAAAGAATCAAAATAAAATGTTTATAAATGCCATGTATTAGACTGCCTGGTTTGTTATAGGGTAATAAACAGAAAAGCTTGCATCTAGTCACTCGTGGTTGTTAAATAAGATTCTTTGTGACTTGCAAAAAAACTAGAACACAATGAAGAATTATCAGTGCATTCTCCACGGAAGTCATCTACATGTGTTTATTTAATAAACAGAAGATGGCTTTATTATACACATTTGATTTCCATATGCAATCGTCTCCTTATCTGTCACTTGTATCTAAGCAGGGTGCTTTATACAAATCTGAAAATGAAAAATTCAGAACAGGGCACAGGAAACTCATTTAATGTCGAGTGCAGTCAAAATCAAGATTTCTTTATTTGTAGTAACAACGCTGTTAAATCAGAAAATTACTCTCCTTTTCTGCATGTCCTTCTTCCTTTACAATTCAGTTGTTTGATCATAAATTGTCGAGTGCAATGACTTGTCTCCTCCACTTTCCACACTGGTCGAGACAGATTAAAAACTCCGGCATACCACCAACCAGTCTCAGCATACCATTAGCATATATATGAGATTTGAGACATTTTCTAATATTCTCCAGCAGAACTCATCTGTCAGCCAGGTGATGAATTATAAAAACTCTTAGCTTGTTTAGAAAAGAGGGGGAGAGTGAGAGAGAGAAAGAGAGAGAGAAGAGAAAAACACGATCCCACCTTTCTTTTTCATTTTACCCATCCACCCTTGCAGTTAGTCATATAAATAAATACTAACCTAAATAAAAGGCACACAGTGAGAAAGATTTAAATACAGGAGCACCAGAGCAAAATTAAAGGCTCATGAAAGTGAATAGAATTGTGAAATGGTCAGTGATTTAAATAAATAATTTTTAACACTTTTTCCCCCCCATTTCATATTAACAAAGATTCATAAGGTGTATTATGATATCCACACAACTACGATAAGCTGTCAAACCAGCCCAAAGACTGTTTAGAAAATCGTGGAATCATTAAAATGCAAAATTAATGCAATTTACAGAAGGAAGGGCTTTCTAATCATTCAGGAGTTCAACAAGTTTTCCTGCACATTCTGAAAATTTTGTGTATTCAACTAAAACAACATCAGTCTCCCTTATTTGCATTTCATTAACATGTCCAGGTGTTTTCGATGCCTAGAAGGTGGAAAGTGGACAATGATTTCCTGTGACTTAAATGACCATGACTAAGAGTAGGAAATAGCAAATACATGATGTCACAAATAATTGCTACCCCTTCAAATTTGTAGATAATTACAGCTTATGAGTATATTTGAAAGCTATCAAATTGCTACATTAATGATTTACATTAAGGATGGGCTAAATTTTATCATAATAATTTACACAATTATCAACTCCCAATATAATTTGTAGTATCTGATACTAAGTAGGAACATTTTTTATTTCCCATGGACTCTTGGAATTAGAACTAGGAAAATATTCAAACCTAGATATATATATTTTTCATTAGAAAAGAGGTCTTGGGAGCAAAGCTTTTCACAAGCTCTAAGAAAATTCAGTAAATGCTGTTTAAAAGGGGAGAATGGAGATTTTTTAAAATTTCATTTTATTTCATGCCAGCATTTTTAACATATTAATTTCTGAGTGTGACACAAAAGTTTTTGCTCTATACTTTGAGGGGCGAAATTGATTCAACTTTTTGTTTGCAAATTAGTATTTTTGTTAAAAAAACTAACCTACGCAGAAGGTAAAAAAAAAAAAAAAAAGAAGAAAAGCTAAATAATGCACTTCTTTCCAAGAGTTTCACCAAAGAAAAAATTATAATATCATCATAGTATCTAACAGTGTGGGTATGACAAGACAAATTCAATTAGAGTTTAATTAAAGTTTTGTTAATAAATGTACAAGTGAAACAATGCATATACTAACTTGCTCTTTACCCATAAATACCTTTGACATCTAGGGCAAAACACATCAAACTGGTATCAACTATGTAATAAAAACATCTTTTTTTGTTGTTGTTGGAATATATATAAAAATATCTATAGAAAAATAATATTTTTTTTTGTAAATAATTTGATAGAAGGTTGGCATACAATCATATTAACAACAGTATGGTATTTTATCGATATACAAGAGATGCGTATCAGAGGATAAAGGTTTAAGCCTGTAGAGTGATAATATCTGTTTATATATATGGACTAAGAAATTAATGTATATAAATTATTCAAAGTAGAAAATAACATATTTTAGGAATTTTTGTTTGGAACTGATATTGAATATCAAGGAACCAAATTTTTTCTGCTAAGCTGTGAAGCTTGTGAGAACACAAGTTAGCAGCTAGTGAGTTATTTTTTCAGTTGGAGCATTTGTTCCAAGTTTTAGTGATAACTAGAGTTATAAAAATCATAATCGGTTTTGGTTTCCTTTTACAGACATACACAATACCATTATTAATTCTTGCATTTAGAAAGCTGAATCAATCTAGGGAACAGATGTCTAACTAGTCCTTTCTCTACATGACAGTCATTGTCTGGTTGCAATACAGCAAGATGTTTCAGGCATTTCATTTTGAAAATGATAAAATAATTTTTTTAAAATGTAGATTCAGACCAGTATTTCTCCCACCAGATACTTCAATTTACCATCAAAGAAAAGCAATAGCATGCTACAAGACACATTTATAGTCATTAATTAATAGTTTAAGTAATACTTTACAACATATAAAGATACACACACATCTTAAAATATATAAATACTGACTATGCCTCAATAAAAGCAAAATAAGAGAAGTAGTTCATAAGGCTACTGTATTGCCAGGTTACGCTAAAGTCGAAGAAAACTGTGACGGACATCCAGCTGTTTGTTTGTCCATTTACACAGAATATATTCTATGAAAGTACTAGCACAAGAAACATTACACTGAGGTACTTCTTCTGATTTTCATTATATTTTGGAGTTAAAACTAAGGTCCTTTACGATTCTGAAAAAATTTCACTCACACTAAAGAAGAGTGTTCTAGGACTAAAAAAGTATCTTTGGAAATCAAAACAGATGTTGTTGGAAAGCCAATGTTGTAGATTTAGGTGATCTGGGTAAGTTGCAAGCTGAAACTTTCAGAGATTTGCCAGCCAAACTTAGCAGTAAAAATCTGGTTAATATTAAAAGCAGAAATTCTTTTTCAACATAATCCTAAATGGATTTGTTGTATCTCATTTTTTAAGAAGCTTCAGTGAAAATGTGAAATGAGAAAAAGCAGCATGATTTTACCATCTTCACCAAGAAAAGCTATGCGGAAAAATACCCCCAAACCTGTAGATCTAAATCAAGTCCTATAAGGTTCCTATTTATCCTTGATTATAATCAGCAATAGAGTACTGAATCCAAATAAGAATAAGGAATCTAAACTGACTTAAATTAACTTTGTAAACTCAGGCCCATCTGCTGGCCAAAGCTGGAACAAAGGGCTCACATTCACTCTTCAGGAAGTTTGAGTATGGCTGTGCACCAGGAGCTAGAGCTGAGGACTTTCCTCTCATCAGATATCACAAAACAGTCTATGTAAAACAGAAATTAGATTTTGCTTATAGCACAGATAATATATACTTAGTAGTTTATCCTTTAACAAGCTCGGTCAAGAAAACGGTTAATTCTTCACTGATCTGTTCTAGTATTCCCAGCTGTACAAAGAAAGAAGAGAATAAAGCAGAGGCAGTTTCATTGTGTGATATAATAATGAAGATTACTGGCTGAAGAAGTCTTTTATCAATGCAAAATTCAAAGAGGACAAAATATTACAGAAATTAGGTTATTGGCACATTGATAAATGACATGCCTACATAACTGGGATCACTGCCAAGGGACGGATCCAGTTTCATGCAAGGTTTCAGTCCCCCTTAACAGCACCAGTAGATAAAGCAGCAAGCAGTTTATTTTGTGGTGCTTGCAGGTCTCTCCATATGTGGATCAGTAGGATAAATGTCCTTTAGTCATGCCATTATTGATCATTCTGGCATTAGTCTCACCAAGTCAAAGTCATCTTAATATAGATGTGTATATATATATAGATATAGATATAGATATACATATAGATTAATTTTTTTTAAGTATTTACCTGAATGCTGCTTAAAATAATCCAAATAAGCTCAACATACTGGAAAGAAACATGTAATAATCAAGATATTTGTTAAATACGGATAGGTGCATCTCAAAAGCAAAGATAACAATAATACCAGGCACATTGCTTTTACCTCATGCTAACAATAACTTGGACACAGTGGTGTTTTAGCAGAGATTTCCACTAATGCCCTGAATCCAAGACCATGAATAACCATGTTCCAATACTGAGCAGTTTCAATGACTCAGAGGAAACCTTATGAAAGGTGGCTCTCTCTATAGGTGTTCAATTTAGGCAGATTATTGATCCAGCTCCTCTCTAGACTATGCCATTTCCCATCTGGAACAGCTTAGAGATGGAAGAATGCATATTTAAGACCAAGTGTCTTTATAAGAAATTTATGATGATGGTGGAAAACAGGAAGAGACTGCATTAGCTGTCAAAATCTCTTTAAAGCTGTGTTGTCATAGTAAATTATCAAAACCCTAACTATTTCAACACAACATACTGAATTAAATTCTCCTTTCACAGCTTTTGTGCTGTTTGTTCCCCATTTGATTGTTCACTCTCTTTCACTTTATCTCCTCTTTCTTTCTTTGTTTTTTCATTTCCTTCGGCCACTTAATAAACAGATCTTTATACAACAAATGGATTCCCCGTCTTCTCTTCCCAGGTGAATACTTTAACCACTAGGCTGTAAAATTTCTTTCTCTCAAACCATTCTACACACAGCAGTGCAGTTTTAATACGAAGAGAAAAAGTGATTGCAGCTCGGCCCCTCAGCAGGCAGCATTGTAGGAGATACTGATTTGAAGTCTTTCAGGCAGCCAGACCTGGCTCAGACTTCTCAGTAATGCCAGCAGAATCGAATTTTGCCTTTTGAACACTACCATGGGAGTGAGACACTTGCCATATGTAAGGAAAGTGCAGGGAGGAGGAGTGGCATCCGGACTGAAAAGAGCGGTGGGGGACTCACAGTGGGGGACTCTCTTGTCTGCACTGATGAGACATCACAGCACTGACTGGGCATGGATCCCATCCAGAAGCAGAGGCTTCCCCATATGCACTTAGCCTTTCTGTAGCAGCAGCAACAGCAGCAAACCCAGTTACAGTTACTGCTCTAGACAACTCCTTGCTTTGCCTGTTTCTGCAGATAGCCCTATCGGCAGGAAAGGGATTCCAATCTGCCCTTCTGATGACAATCAACATGCCAAGAAACTGCTTTGCTAACTATGAATTTCTCCAGCCAAATTGCCAATGAAGTTATTAGCTACCTCTGTTTTCAGAAGAGTCCCATCCCAGCAGTCACTATCGAGTACTACCGCCAAACACTTCACAGGTTCACAGGTTACTCCAAGTTGGAAGGGACCCTCAGATTCGTCTAGTCCAACTCCTCACCAACTAGAACATGTCACTGAGCTCCTCTTCGAGTCTTCTCTTAAACACCTCCAGGGACGGCGACTCCACCACCTCCGTGGGCAGACCATTCCAATGAGCGATCACTCTCTCTGTGAAAACCTCTTCCTAACATTCAGTCTAAACCTCCCCTGGCATAGCTTAAGGCCATGTCCTCTCATTCTGGCATCGTCAGCCTGAGAGAAGAGATCCACACCCACCTGGCGGTAACCTCTCCTCAGGTAGTTGTAAACAGCTTATTATAAGTCTGGTTATTCCTATATCTGTCAGTACAGGATGATGTAGAGTCATTTGTACAGAGTAAATCAGCCTTTTCTTAAAATCTGACTTTTGGAAATATGTTGGCAAAGTTTTAGTATTATGTAAGCAGACAAGATCAGCACTGGGTTTAATTTTTCAGCTTTCACACAGTGTATTTAATCTGCATGACAATTAGGACATTTTATATTATATTATGTTATGTTTCTGGAGGTTATATGGCTGCAATTGTTGGCCATTCGATTCACCATTATGCTAACATAAGCCATACTTTGTTGCATATGCATATTTGGTGAGCAGGCTATGTGGTCAAAGAGATTTATTTGAGAGAGCATATACAGGAATGTACTTTTTTTTGAGAGCGTCTTGTGACATGTTATTAGTGCTATATAAAGTGCATGTATTAGACCTGCACATATCAGACCTGAAAGTACAGGTCTGCTATTTAATGTGAATATTGATATTGATGAGGTTTCACAAAAAACTTTGTGCAGTCCATGCATGAATGGACTCATGCACCTAAAGAAACACTTAGAATTAATTTAAGCCTTTGGATCAAAATCTGAAGATGTAAACTGTGGCTCATCTGCTGAATGTTGGCTCCCTGGCATCTCGGCTTCTTTTAGTCAACCAGAATTGTCCCAAGCTTGATCAATCACAGCCATCACAGCTAATGTGACACCCATCCACAAGAAGGGCAGGAAAGATGATCCAAGTAATTGCAGACCTGTCAGCCTGACCTCAGTCCCAGGCAAAGTCATGGAACAGATAGTCTTGTGTACTATTATGCAGCTACTGCACAATGACCATGACATTAGAACTAGTCAGCATGGATTTTGGGGAGGCAGGTCTTGCCTGACCAACCTGATCTCCTTTTATGATTTGGTGACTCACCTGGTTGACGATAAAAAGGCTGTGGATGTTGTATACTTGAACCTTAGCAAAGCCTTTGACACAGTTTCTCATAATAAGCTTCAGGAG
>WEKX01025143.1:26164-60798 GCA_013390025.1 Pitta sordida
CGGTCTCTTTACGGGTGTTAGGTGGTGAGTTGGACTAGATGATCCTTGTGGGTCCCTTCCAACTCATAATATTCTGTGATTCTGTGATTCTGTGAATGCATGGGGTTGTTATGTCCAAAGTGAAGAACCTGGCATTTGGACTTGTTAAATCTCATACTATTAGAATCTGCCAAAGATGACTTTAAAGGGTCTAAACTGCATATGTTTAAGTAAGGACTTTGGTCAGAATAGAGAGAGTTTCGTACCTACATAAGGTCAGAAAAACAATTTGTTTTTGAATATGGCAGATATATTGTAAGAAAAAGTCCAGTTCCAATTCATGGAATTTGGCAAACATGCAGTTTAAGGTTAAAACTGTGCTGTAAGATGCAGATCATATGAGTTCCACCTAAATTGAGATGAAGACTCACTGAGTCTCTGACAAGTGTCTGCTCTACACCACTATGTCCAGGGTTGCCTGAAATCAACTCATATCTTCATTTTGGATGACTGTTTCCTAAACACTGAGATAGTCATGCAAATGCATTAGCCTTCCCTAAATTACATATACCTTAATCTGTGATGAGAATGGGACATGGTTGAAGACACGTGTAAAAAATCCACTTTAGTACACTGGTGAGTGTCCCCGCCTCTCATGCGGGAAATCAGGGGTTCGATTCCCACCAGGGAGGCAGTGGTGCTCTTTAAGACTTGGTCTCAATGATCCTTATGGATGCCTTCCAACTCAGAATATTCT
This sequence comes from Pitta sordida, assembly GCA_013390025.1. Lineage (NCBI taxonomy): Eukaryota > Metazoa > Chordata > Aves > Passeriformes > Pittidae > Pitta > Pitta sordida. The sequence continues at coordinate 26,901 of WEKX01025143.1, forward strand.
GTGAATCTGTGAAACTGTCTCTGTTCCATCATGCACGTATAGACCTTTCCTTAAGACACCTGGACAATGGCGACTTCAGCCTAGCCCTGTGCTCAGTCATAGACATGGTAAAATATCTTTCTTTTCAAGCAACAGCCTGCCAAACAACTCACTCAAGATAAAAGCTAAGGGACCAAAGTTCTAGATAATCCTCCAACCTGCAGGAGTTGAAATTCATAGCTCTCATTTTCCCAGAAAAGACCCTTTACCTCTGGAGTATTCATAAGGTTTAGGACTGGTCCACCTTTCATCTTACCTGAGGATGTGTAGGCAGTGTCTGGAAATAAAAAATAGGTTGAAAAACTTCATATGCAGCTTCAACTTATGCTGCCTCAGCTCAGGCACTCAAATTACAGGGGTAGTTATATTTCATGTGCCATTGTCCCACGTAGACCAACATCCAGCTTTCAGCATTGTTCACACTTTGAGTTCTTATCTCTCCATTGCCTAGATAAGTAGGAAGTTAGATAACTAGTTTATATGTGTTAAACTATCTTTGTAGGGACCTTAGGTCTGTATTCATTCAGATGTTGTGTGTCTAACATGGGATGCCTGATCCTGAGCACAACTTCAGCCTGCTATGGTCAGAGCCCACTGCAACAGTAGGAGAATACTGGTAGAGCATCATAGACACTGTGAGAAAAAGATAGTATATCAAATCTGGATTTGAAAAATTATACAACATACCTCATGGTTGTGAAAGAAAGGATTAAAATTGTTCAGTGGTTACAGTCATTGCTAATTCATTCCCAGCATAGTTTACTACTTCATCCTTGTGTGTACATTTTTCATAAATCATCTGAAAACGCTTACCATATGCTTGGAATAATAATGATATCCAGAATGCTAGAAATTACTTTCTTAGTAAGAGAAGACATAAAGTGAACATCTTTCAATATTACTAAAGACCTCAGCTCTCTTTAGGTCTATTTGTTACTGGTAAATGTGAAATAAGAACAAATCATTGCATTAGTGAGAAAATGTTGATAAAATTCATTTAAGGAGTTACATCTCACAGAATCGCAGAATCAGTAAGGTTGGAAAAGACCATAGAAATCATCAAGTTCAACCTATCACCTATTACCTAACCTAGCCAAACCTGTTACCTAACCTGTTGCCATCCTGCTACCAACACACCATCCTACCTATAACACACTACCCTAATATCTAGGTCATGCCACCAAGTACATCATCCAACCTTTTCTTAAACACCTCTAGGGACGGTGACTCCACCACCTCCTTGGGCAGCTCATTCCACTGAGAGATCACCCTCTCTGTGAAAAAGTTCCTTCTAATGTCCAGTCTAAATCTCCCCTGACGCAGTTTAAGACTGTGTCCTCTCATTCTATCACTTGTAGCCAGAGGGAAGAGACCAACACCCACCTGGCTACAACTCCTTTTCAGGTAGTTGTAGAGAGTGATAAGGTCTCCCTTCAGCCTCCTCTTCTCCAGACTGAACAACCCCAGCTCTCTCAGTCGCTCTTCATAGGGCTTGTGTTCCAGTCCCTTCACCATCCTTGTTGCCCTTCTCTGGACACACTCAAGGATCTCAACATCCCTCTTGAACTGAGGAGACCAGAACTGACCACAGTACTCCTTGACCATCATCTCCTTCAACATCATCTGCAGTTTGCTATTTGAGTCAATGTACTTCTACATAATGAATCCTAAAATGGTAAGCATGGTAGGAAGAATGTTTCAGTGACAGCTGCAGTAGTCATTGTTTGACAAGATCCTGTTCATTAGCCAATGTCACAATTTAGCTATAGAAGTTACTATTAAATAAAGTTACTAAGACCTTTATGAACCTAGTAGCAGTGAACCTGAATTATATATGTAATTATTAATGAAAAACAATGAAATATGTTCTCTCTAAAGAGAGAGAGTTCTGCCACTTATATGTATTTGCTTTCTGCTGTATTATAGATATGAATGTAGAAGTCAGTGAAGCTACATCTCATTGGAATCAGGACTTCTAGATGTACTTCCAGTAAAATTTGAGAGAATTGTGTAGGATGGCCAGATTGATGACACTTACAAAGCCTTGTCCTATGCTGTCACTCACAATTTTATAGGATCAAGGATATAGTCTGAAGAAATAACGTTTCTTTGCACTGTGCATTTATCAAATCGATACGTATCAATTTATCTTTTGTTCCATCAAAATAAATAAAGCAACAATAGCAAATTTCAGCGGGTAAGTGAAATGGTCAGAAGACTGGCACTAGGCTTTATATGGCTACAATCTGAATCCCCCTCACTCCTCAAATGTGAAACTTTCTTTTAAAATTGTTCTGAGACTATGGAAATGTATCTGCATTCTATCCTCTCCTAGCCCATTAAGGTGACTGATAGACTTTAGATTACAGCGACTTGGAAAAAAATTACTTTTTCAGCATAAAAAAAAAAAAGAACACATTCAGAGAAAAGAAAAGAACAAAAACCTACCTTTTCAGTAAAAACAGAAAGCATCAGAAGCTTTGGAACAAGTGCTTGCCAATAGAAGGATTTCATGCTCTTGTTAATTAAAGGAACAAAGAAAAAACAGTGCAGTAGGCTGTATCCTACATAACAGCTTCTACTAATAAAAAGTAATAGACAATTTCCTGCATTCAATTCTTTTGAATACTATTATACAAGGTAATAGAGTTTTGGAAATGGAAGTCCTAGCAGCCTGTCAGAAGGAGCTTTCTTCCACTTTTTTTATTAAATGACTGAGTGCAGCAGTCTGTGTCCTATCTCTCCCTCTTGCATCTATTGGATTGTATTATTTTACATTTTGATTGAAATGATGTCACCAGCAGATAAAAGCCTGGCCCAGGCATTGTAATTGAATCAGCCTGAGTTGTTTATTCTAGTGATCTACAGCGATGCTTTCCTTGTCCTAACACAGAATACATAAAAGATCCCCTCTTGTTTAACATGCTACTGATTAGATCTATTTTTTTAGAAGAAGGAGGAATCCAATTGGGGGGTCGAGAGAGTAAGAACTAGAGGTTGGGGGGGAAATGGAAAAAAGCAGATGAGAAAGGACACCATCTGCAAAACTTTCCATGTGTGACTGAAAGTTTAAATAAATAAATTTCACATGGCATCAATACCAGATGCAAACAGATTTGATTGACAACATTTAAATAACAGTTAATGGGAATGTCTATGATTTTTGGAAGGTTTTTCATGCTTAGGTCCTAAACCAGACAGCAGTTCAAGTTTTTATTTAAAAATAATGCTTATCTTGGAAGAAGAAATACTTTAAATTGCTGGGGTTTGTACTGCTATTAAAAATGTAGTGTATTGGATAACTATTGTTAATAAGATGGTTTTAGTTAAAATATTTTACATTTTAAAAAAAAGTTATAACAACCTTCTATTTGGCAAGTTGTGACAAAACTTACCCACTTTGGTAATTATTTTAAGTCTGTCTTTTATGCTAAGCACTGTTTATTTTATGTAGTTACCTCCCCAACAGTTCCCAGCCCCTTGCCCCAAAGCCTCAGTCATTTAAAGGAAAAAATTTCACCATTTTATATATGTGATGTATGCAACAACACAAAATTTCTTCAACATCATTTTTGGTGGTGGGTTTTTGGGTTGTGGTTTGATTTTGATTTTTTTATTTCTGAGTCTTGCTGTAAAATAAAGTAGTATCATATCAAGTTTAGTCGTAGTGCCAAGCTGAAATAAGCCAAGATAAGGCAATTTTCTAAACTGTTTTCACTTTAAACCTATGGTTTTAATTGTTTACCTCAAATTTGAGGCTGGGAGCTTATTTAGTTTGTTATCTAGGAATTCTATATGAGGAGGAAGCAAAGATGTAATTTGAGAAAATATTTAAAGTATAAAGAAATTTTTTAACAGTAATAAGAAAAATAATTTAATGACTACAATTAATAAAATATTGTCATGGAAATGGCTACTAAAGATAGTAGTGAAGTTTGGGGAACTTCTTTAATGCCTTGGTTTTTTTAATATAGGCAATAACAGTAGCAAGTGAAAATTAAGGCAAGCAAAAATTTTTTTAAAATTAGAACAAAAACGCACCTATCTCTAGGTACATCTTAACTTTAATGTTATTTCTTAAGAATTTGCTACAATGTATAAATAAAAGAATAAATTTGCCATACCATTTATAGTCTGCTTAGCACTCACTAATACTTGAATCAGAAAATTTAATATACTAATACAGTGATCCTCCGCATAGCCGCAGTCCATAATTTGCGAGATCCCATACTCGCTGTTGATTTTCCAGCGAGTTGCAGAACCTGGCGCGTGCGCAGAACCTACCACAACCTCAGTCTGATCAGCTCCCAGCCCCGTCACTCGCACCAGCGAGCACAGACGGCCCCCCCCACCACCACTGCGTCCCCCTACCACTCGCAGGGCGAGCACAGCCGGCCCGTCCCCGCTCCCCTCTCCCCTGCTGCTCGCAGAAGCGGCGAGCACAGGCAGCCCCAGCCCTGGTCCCCCCACACAGAGACCAGACCCAACAGCCCTCGAGTAACGGGGGATCACTGTACTTGAATTACAAAATTCACTTCAAATAATTGCTGATATCTAACACATAGACTTTAGAGACCTTAATTTTCTTTTTGTAAGTAATTTATTTTCCTGAAGGCATCATCATATGAAAGCATTTGTAAAACATACTTATTAAAATTTCTAGTCAGCGATGAACTTGGACCTGGGAAGGTACAAGAAGCACCATCTACAGCAATAAATGTGTTAGCTTGGAATGTATTGTAATGAATGTATTTTGATCGAAGTTAACCCATCAATTTGCATTCATTAGATCAAGCTGGTCAATAGTCTTTACAGGTATCTTGGTTTTCAACACTGCTACTCACTTTGAAAATACGGATTTCATAAAAACTAAACTGAAATAAAGAATAAATTCATTTAGGTCTTTGTGATTAATAATTACAAAAGAAACTCACTGCTTTATTTATATACAAATAATATGAATTGTTCTGTGGCCACACAGAGAGACCCAGACTCAGCAAAGCACCAATCCATATTCAGTCCCCAGAGCTGGTTATATATAATTTGCATCACATAGGTTACACATTTGGTCTCTGGAAAAGAAAAGGGGGGAAAAAAAAGGCAGAAAAAAAAAAAAAAAGGCAGTGTTGATGTAGCTTCCCTTCAATACTCTCCAGCAGCTGCCTCAGGGAATAGCACTCAGAGGAACATCCCAATATGCCATGCTTTTTCTCACCATCACATTACTTTCTTGTTAAAGCATAAATGGTTGGTACAGGCAAATTGATTTCAACAAAGGAAAACCATTGTGAACATGAACTCCAGCATCCAATACCCCTAAACAGGAACAGAGACCTATTTATAATTCAGAGATGCAGAATTATTGTTTTAATAGCAATTTTTATTATTTTTGGAGTTTCCCCTGTGATTGCCTCTGATGTTTGCATGTCCTAATACCATCAATGAGATTTCCTGTTTTAATGGGAGTTGGTTCTGACACTGCCAGCAGAAACGTGTAAAGAAGAAGAAAAGCCTATATTTCCATTTATTGTTTGTAGTATGTAATTCCCTTTTATTACTTGTAGTCAGTCTCTTCTGAGAGTCTTTCCCTGTGAGATTTGCAGCCACAAGCACATTTGATATACCAGTTTGGGCTTTGTGCAAGCTTATCAAAATCAGACTAGACTTTAAAACCTATTAAAGCTTGCAAAAAGAAATGTAAGCTGGAAAAACTTAATGCCAACAAGTGAAAAGAGTGACCAGAAAACAAACAGTCAAACAACAGTACATGTGTCAAAAATGCAACAAGACATGGAAAAGATGATGCATAGGTGTTTGTTTGATTCAAATAATGACATATTAAAAGACACTGAAATCCCAGCACTAACGATGTTTAAGCACTCCAAGCATGTGAAAGTCATCTCTATAATCAAAAATAAGATCACATAAAAGAGTAATTTCTGGAGACTTATAGATGGGAATGACAAAACTGAGTTCCAGAACAACAAAGGTTTCACATTAAGTAGTGTACTTTTAAATCCTGAAACACCCACTTTTATTGCTGTTTTGTTGTTGTTGTTGTTGTTGTTCTTTAACTCATTAAGGAACCTGAAATAAGTGCTGAGCTTGTATTGGTAGAAACTACCAATTACTAATATTTCAGGTCTATCTTTAATCACAGAATCAGGCTTAAATAAGAAAAAAACAGCAGCAAGATGCTGAAATTGCATGTACTGTATATCCTATCTGTAACCAAGGTATGGAATACAGGAAGAAACAGGATTTTGATGATAAGAAATGGAAGTTTCCTTGATCAATGATGTTGTTTTGGATATAAACAATACCTCACAACCAAAATCCATCTCTTTCTAAAGCAACTCAAGTAAGAGACAAGATTTTCAAAATGCTATGCTACAGCAGACTCCTCTGAAGTCAATTACAGTCGGCCCTTTTGCACTTCCCGCCCCCATATTGTGCCTTCACATCTTAGCGGTGTGACTTTTCAGCAATTAACGAGGCCCCTTTTAGCAACTGCGCATGTGCGACCTGGCATGCATGAATATTCAATTAGGCAGTCATGCATATGCAAATCAACTCGCACCACCACTTCCTCCTGGCCCCGCAACAGCAGCAGCGGCACCGCTACTTTCCCCGACCCCAGGACAGTGGCAGCGGAAGCCCCACCACTTTTCCCTCCACTGGCACAGCCACCGTGGCAACCGATACACAGCAACACAGTGCCGAAACAGCACCGGGAGGTCATGTGAGGGTGCGGGGCAAATTTCCATATTAATGAGCTGCCATTTAACACAGAAGTAGGGCTTCACAGAATCCGAATAAGACTTTGTTCCGTGGTATAGGAGACCCGACTGTATTTAGAAAGCCAATTGAGGAATTCAATATATTATCATGCTTTTGAAAATTCTGAACCAGACACTGCAAATAACTGCGAAGATAGCCAAGTACATAGAGGTCCATCCTAGTACATAGAGGTCCGTTCTACTGCTTTTTCCCAGAATTGATACGTCACCTATGTTTTGTCTTTTCTTTTAAAAACTAATTAGTTGTAGTGGCTATGTGGGTCCTTCATAAAATCAAAACAAAACCAAAAACCTGTGCTGCATTTTTACCATTAATGAACAGTAAGAAAATCAGTAAAAATATAGACATTAGTGTGAGTCTTTAAGGAGCCATTATACACTAGAACAAATGCAGAGATATGAATAATTCTTTGGCTACATATATGCATATATATACATAAATGCACATACACATCAGAAAAGCATAGGGTGCAATTTTCTTCTATATTATTTATGAAAATACCTAAAGAGTGATTAACTGCATTGTACAAAATGCGATTCTTTCACAAAATATATTGCAGCTGAGAGAAAATATGTCTGTGTAGCATATTTTTTCTTCCAAAGTTTGAATATTAAAAAAAAAGTTTACATGTCATCCTGTTCCATCTTTGCATGTACTTGCTCTTTATCTCTAAAGCAGCATACGTTCCATATGAGAGAGGGGGTTGCCATGGTATCTGCACTTTAAAAAATTGAATAGCACATCTAAAAGAAGCATAAAATCGATTTAACAAGTTGTCATGTAAGTTAGCTTGGCCCATAAGGATGAAGTCTATGCACCTTTTTCTACATAAAAATGATATTTTTTTTAAAAACCCATTAATTTTATTTTTTTTTGTCACCGAACTAAATACATTGCTTGTCATTAGGTTAGTCTCATCAACTTACCAATCATTTGGGTGTGCATGTGGATTTTCAAGCATTTTTCCTCTTTTCCCTTAAAAAATACAACAAAACAGAAGTAGTAAAAAAATAACTCTAAGCAATGATCTTAATATGGAAGATAAAATGCTAACAGGCAAAAATAAACCTTACTTAAAAATTAATTTACTGAATTCTTACCTATTCTAAAGAAAAGCCATTTCAATAAACACCTTGAAAATGGGTGTATGTTTTTTTTCTTTTTGAACTACTTTGAAGAGCAGCCTTCACAACTCTTATTGTGGGTCTTCTTATAGTTGTAGCCACAAAATAGTCATTCACCTTTCTAATGTCCAGTCTGTAGGGGAGGATAGAAAGTTCTTGCAAGTGTAGTGACGGCATTTCACAAGCGAAACAGAGAAATTGTGGTTTTCCTGTTATTTTTTCATTATGGGTGGGGGTTTTTTTGTTTGTTTCATTTACTTTGTTTATTAAAGAGAAAGAAGTATAGGTAGAAGATGATCATTTCTTTCAACTGCTATATCCTCTCAACTTCCCTGCAGGTTAGATTACCACCAGCTCATTGAGTAAACACCACACAGAGTCATTACCTCTGCTGAAACGCCCTCCTCTAAGGAGTAGAGCCTTTTGGAAAAGGTCAATGTTACCTAGCAACTACTGAGACAGTGCTTTTTAATAAATTAACCCCTTCACCTGAACTTCAGTAACTTCTCACATAAAAAAAAAAACTTCATATTTTCCACACCAAACACACTAGACATTTTATTTTCATTTTCAATGGGTTTAGCTGTCAAAAGTTGCCTGATGAAATTATGGCTGAACCCAGAAATTTTTTTAAGTATTGGATTTGTTCAGTGGAATATATAATTCTAACTGTACTCAAATAGAATTATGCTGATCTCTTGTAAACTCATACAAAAAAATCAAAGGCTGCTTCACAGAGTTTCCAGAATTTTGAATGCCAAGTTTCTGCCTCCACGGTTTGGCTGCAGAATGGAAAAGACCCAGAATGGAATAGTTATAAAACACAGCCAAGGTGGATGTGCAGGCAAAGTCCACAGACCAGCTGCAGACACTGCTCCTGCTCCCCTTCTTAAGAGGTTGATAAATTGTCTGAATATATATATGCTTTGAGTTACAGGACTCATTAAAAAATAATCCTTTTTTTAAGGCTGAGAACCATAATTAGATCAGGATTCGTGTCTGTCAAGTTGCTTTTTTTATATCACTAGTTTAGGAATTTAATACATAATACATAATAGATCCCAGGCCTTCTCCTGAGCCACTTTGGGTTAGATCCACAACGGAGGTAAGGATAGAATTTTTTTCAACAAATCTTTGAGGCCTACAGCATAGTTATCAATATCTGAACTATTCATTATTTTTGGATGAAAAGGCGCTTCCGGTATATAGATCACCTTTCAAAAGGTAGATGCTTCAGCTGAGTAAGAGAAGGGCAGCCCTTATGTGCTCACTTGCTGTAAAAGGGCTCTAGATTACTCCCCCAGGTCTGGAAGGACAAACCTGAAGTGAGGTAGAATCAGTCACATCCCAAGGGCTCAAAAGAAGTCCTTACTCTCAGGTCATTCTCTGGACATATCCATAACTGCTTCTGTCTTGAGAAAACTGCTGTGTCTACCGCCTAAGCCTAACATGAATGAAGTATGAAGTTATCTTTACTTCTTATACTAATTCGGTTCTGGTTTGGTAAGCCTTTGGACAAACCAGACCAAGCCTACATCCAAGCCTACATGAGAGTTTTCAGCTGAAGTACTGCACAACTCTTAATCCTGCTACTTGGTCTAAAGAAAATATAAAAATATTTCCAGAAGATAAAATTCAGTTAGCCTTTTTATAATGTCTGTCTTAGAGAAACAGAGTATGTATACACATAAATATTTATATACACATACATACACACACACTCACATATAGAAATATGAACATGTACGTGTTCCTCCAGGCATCTGAGGAACATTACGGGCACAGAATCAAAATTAGAAATAGTTAGAAACAGTAGAATTAAGCTTACAAATCTAAGCGATGTTGGGAGTGTTTAAGTACTATTTGGAGACATATCTTCCAGTCCTGAGTTGAAATCATAGCACAGAAGAATTTGATGACATTTTAACTAACTTGAATTTTTTGAGGTAAGTATCGTAGTTCCAATTTGTAATATCTTTTTTTATTTTGCCCTGCCTACCTACTTCCTTGTATTCTGCATTGTGGGCTTTTTCTCATTCTCCCATCTCAACGTTGGGACTTCTCTCTCATCCTGTATCATTCTCATGGCAGACCAGACAAACAGAAATAACAAGAAAATTTCAAGAGCAGAAAAAAACAATTAAAAATATGTTCCACAAGCTTTAAATGGGTTCTTGTGAAACTGCTGATTATGCATAGTAAGTTCTTTGTGTAGAGGTATAAAATCTCATGAATGTCTCCTACACTGGAAAGGAACAAAAGATTATTGAGCTGCTAAAATACCACTGTGAACCTGCTGTTTTGTTCTGAGAGCTTACATCCTAATTATAGCATTTTTCTTTTTTCTTTATTTAAGAGTCTTTTTTTTTATCGCAATGCAGACTGGACATAAACATTCATTTGGATCTTGTGTGTAAATAATGAAAACATAAAAACTATGGATTTTTCCCCTATCAAGCAGGTTAATAGTTTAATTGTATACAGTTATTCTTACATTAAAAGCTGCATACCTGGCAAGCTTTATCGGGTAACAGGGACTTTTAAATGTGCCAATGTTTCTACAGAAGTAACGCGGGTCAATTGCAAAAGGGATAACCATAATGATTAAATCATTAAAATTTTGTCTATGCTTCACAGAGCATAGAGAAAATTAACTTCCTACCAACCTCATTTTTCTGCTGAACATGAAATAATGATTTTCTGCCAGTATAATTACAAAGCTAACATCTGATAGAGTCAGCATCCAGGGGGGATTATCACATGCATGAGTATTAGACCTCATTACCAGCTTGACTGCAAAATTATTACATCTTGTAATTGGATGGTGAGATTTATATACAGATTGGCTGGGTTCTCTGTAAGATTGTAATTACAAGCTTCGTTGGTTCGCTACTTATCACACGGTGCAGGAGGAGGCAAAAACAAGCAGAGGAAAGACCATTTCATTAAGCCATAACCCTATCAAGGGAGGAGCACTGTAACATCCCTGTATTTATTAGGCCAAACAGAGCTGTTTGCAGAAGGGGAGGCCATTTATTACCGCCTGACAAATGGGATTTCATTTATTTAACCTCGGTGATCTATTTCAGTAAAATGTACAAACGAGCCATCCATTTTATGATTCCGGAGTCAACGCCTCAATTATCTAAAGGCTAACTGACTGTTAAAGCACCCATCTGCTAGGATGAATTCATTGATTTAATTTGCTTCATGTTACTGAATGATTCTTAGCAGACAGGGAGGGGATGGAAGGGGAAGGGAAGAAGGGAAGGAAGCAAGGAAAGGGGCGGCTGGTGGTTTAGGAGAATGCATCGGAGTAATTCAGCGTGCCGGTGTCTGTCTGCGTGTCTGTGCGCACGCACCCCTGAGGTTTTTTTAATCCTTCAGCACAATAGAAGAAGGAGATCAATAGCAGCTTAAATTTTATGAGACAAGGAGTTAAGTTGTACAGCTCGAGTCAAAACACCTTTGTTCTACCATAACAAGTAATTTCTGTGGCGGAATTAATATTGACAAGCTGGCTTCTTTGTAGCTAATTTTGTGGGTGCCTGAGCCAATCAGGAGCCTTGCAGTAATAGAGTTGTTATTAGAGTTCATTATAAAAGCTGTGGATCAATGGCTACACTGGGAGGGAGAGGACATGGTGCAGCAGAATGCATATGTATGCTCAAGGAAATGAAATCCTTTTAATGTCCTTGTAATAATTTATTCTATAGTTCTCTTTGACTTAAGAAAAAAAAGTCTTTCAAAAACAAAACTAAAATATTCCCTTGTGAGGCTTTTAATTTTATCATAACACTGAAACTGATAGAAAGAAAAGCAGGATTTCAGGGGTGGGGAAATTCAGACAGACCTTTTTACCGAGCTCTGAGTTTTATTACAACTGCGTTTTGTTTGGAAAACGCCACCACTACGATTTTATCCGAATCACGCAGGCTGGTTTGTTGAAAGTTTATGCTGCTGTGAACATAGCCTTTATGTCTTTTAAGGCACTCCTTTTCTCCTTGCTCCCTAAACCATCTCATTAAATCTGATTTTTAGGGGTTTTTTTCTTTGATGGGGTGTCATTTTGTAGAAAACATCTTTATATTTAAGGAGAGGAAGTCACAAATAGCATGCTAAAGCTTTTCTCCCATGTTTCTGGGAAGGAATGACCTCTATGCTGTGAGTTAGCACTTTAAGCAAGCTGACAAGGAGTTCACAGAATGCAGCTCTTTGTAAAAGGTTGCCTCTTTCAGCTGTAAAAGAGCCCTCCTTGATGTAAGTGTTCCCAGAGTAATAATCCATTTCTCTCGTGGCAGGCTCCAGCTCATGCTATAATCTTTCCCACAAGCTCTAAATCAGTACAAGAAAGCTGTTTACTGGACAGTTTTCCCTGCATCTCAATGTCAAATGATACTGCATTAAAATGTGAGAATATCACACTCTAAGAAAGGCAGGAGGATCAAAGGAAGCCCTCACAGTGAGTGAGTTGAAACAAATTAGCATCTTTTCGTCATGGTTTCCTAGATATAATAATGGCATTTCAGGGCCGTAAGTTGTTTGCTTTGCTTCCTCCCCTTTATTTCACTATAAAAAAAATAGCCATTTATTTTTTCTATCTCCCTATGCTTGTCTCTGCCAAAAAAATTGAATCACTTTCAATTGATGCAATTAAACAGGGTAAGTCCCTTGTGTAGACACGGTTGTTTCAATTCCAGCAGATATCATTAAGTCAATACAAGAGACTTCCACAAAAATAAGACCATCAAGTATGAGCACTGTTCAGTCTGTTGGCTCTTTTCTCAATTGCCACATTTTTCCCAAAGATTGACAAAAAACAATCATTTCAATTTTGTAATTTCTTTTTTTTTTTCCTCCAGGCATCTGTCTTAAAGCTTAGATTCCTGCAATTGGTGCAGTAACAGAAAATATTTTGTGAGAGATAACCTGTGAATTAAAGAAACCTTGCCATCATATTTTCCATCCACTTTTTCTTCCACTCTCTCCTTCCAGCTGGAAGAAAGTAGAGGCATAATATCTGGAATCAGTGACAGGAAGCACTGAAAATGAGGAAAACAGTCAAAATACAGACAATGTAGGAAGTAGAAAATCTTAAGGAGAACAATTTTATGTCAATTAGAAAGTTCTGAATTTGACAATTAATTTGTTTTCCTATAATGGAAACCCCGTGAACCAATACAGGAGAAGTGTGACATATTCCCTTTTCCCCCGTTCAACCAAATAATTTTTCCAGCCACTTTGTTTCCTATTTTCTTCATGACAGCTTATTTTTAATGGTGGAAGAATGTCAACAAAAACCTATCTATAATTTTTATGGCTTGTCATGCTATTCTCTGACATTCATGTCCCTCCCAGGATCCTTCTGAGGCATGAGCCTCAGCCTTGATGATTCCATTGGGTTTTGGGGTTAGTCATTTGTCCAGTATGAAGAGCCTGTAAGGAAAGGGAAAAAGAAAATCGTCAACATGTCTCAGAGGTCAAAAAGAGCGTCCACAGAACTTCCAAAATGAGCAAGATCCTGCAATGAGTCCAAATAGCAAGACTTTTTAGCCACATAAAGGAAAAGTAAACTCAGATCACAATGGGATTGACATCTTTACTGAAAACAGAGATGAAATAACATCCTTATAAGTAAGAGAAAAAATAGTTACTGGAATTCAAATTCCAGAAGAAATGCCCCTAGCAAATTATTAGTTATTTGATAGATTCTGCTAGACCTTTTTTTTTCTGCTTAGTAATGTAAGTAAGTAATGTAAGTGCTCTGTGGTCAGGCCAGTACACAGAGTTGACATATGGGAAGCCCCGTACAGCAACAGCAAAATTATTATTATAATTTCTCCCATGCATCTGCCCTCATTAATTAATTTGTCAGGCCTGGAGCCAGACCTCCTTAGTTGGCCTGAAGTTCTTTAGGACATGAAACCTCCTCTTGCAACACCTTTTGAGACACTTCATGTCAGTGGAATGGCTGTTACTCCAATAATTTCACTGGGACAACCCAGATTTACACTACATTACAAGCAAAGAAGATTCAGACCACTGTGGTAAACTGGTTATTCACAGAAGTGACTCTTTGCCACAGGTTTACCTTTAGTGGAGATGAAATAGATTGGGCACTTATGTTTGCTAAGCGTTCTTGTCTAGGAGAAAGCTAGTAACATTTAAGCTGCTGGTCTAACTTAATATCCAGTAATACTACAGCAGAAACTTTAAAACAATATACTTTTGAGTCCCTGAATGCAACTGGAAATGCCTGCTTTCTAAAAAAAAAATCTGAACAGGAGGAGAAGCTATTCTTTAGAATATATATTTTTTAGCCTTATTGCTTACAATTAATACCCTGAATATAGCTGTGTGTTACATATGCAGCTACAGTAAAAGGCAACTACTTTTCAAGTTTGAAGCTACATGTCCTTTCATTTCATACCTCAAAACAAGCCTGAGGCAGGAATGTATTGCAGTCTAAATACATGCCTTGAAGCATGTTATTCTTCAGTAAATGTATGTTGTAATGAGATAACACTGCACCTCTAGTAGTTCACCATATCCTTAAGGTCTACAGTTATCTCATTTTGAAGTCTGTACAGTCAAGTCATAGTGACTAATTCAGTTATTTTTTTATTTACAAATTTTCACTACTGAACAAATACATGTTCAGGGCCAGTTGGTTGATTGATGTTATTTCAATACAAGTGCCAACATTTCTACTAACTTTCATGACAATAACATATATGCTGAGATATTTTTGAAAGAACTGTTTTTCTCCCTTGCAAACTCATCATCTAATCTACATGCACTAAGATATGAAGCATTTCAGGCACTGAATATGTCCACAACTGAGAAAAGACATTTGCCAGGGAAAAAAATCAAACAACACAGCCATGGTAACCTGTAATTAAAGATTAGATCCAAAAACTGATCACAAAACTGGTATCCAGAATACACACATTCTCTCTCATCTTGTTAGAAATTAATTCTGAAGAAAAGCTGTATCCAAACCCAAGTTTCCTTCTAGTAAATGTGGATTGAAGTGTAATTTAAAGCAGGATATAGAATAGCATAAGCTGGGACAAGGAGACCACCAAATTGGGATGTGTGTTGATAGCTCTAAGGAAACCTACTGGGAAGGCATGTTTATTGAACAGATTTATGAAGTCATTAAACTGTGGAGGCGTGTGGAGTACCAGATTATCTCTCAACAACTCTATAAAAGGAGACGTAGCAAAAAATATGATTATATGAGATAAAATCATGCAACAGCTCAAGCTGGAAGGTTTTGGAAAGATCACCTGGTTCAACATTTTGTGGAAAAGGGAATCTAAACGATATTTGCTAATACCCTGCTCAATTCTGTCTAGAAAACATCCAGTGATGGGGGCACTTACCATATTCTTACGGAAGTTGTTTCACTGATTGATTGTTCTCACTCTGAAAATTTTATTTCTTGGATCAAGATGAAACCTGGTACAATTTGTACTTGTTGCCCATTATTTTATCCATGTTGCTCCTGTG
Source organism: Pitta sordida (assembly GCA_013390025.1). Taxonomy (NCBI): domain Eukaryota; kingdom Metazoa; phylum Chordata; class Aves; order Passeriformes; family Pittidae; genus Pitta; species Pitta sordida. The sequence continues at coordinate 42,380 of WEKX01025143.1, forward strand.
ATTAGAAAGTCTCCATTTTCTTCCACCTGATAAAGTACTGGAAGATGGTGATTGAGGTCCCCAGTGAGCCTTTTCATCTCCAGTGTGAAAAGATCTCTCCTTCAGTTTTTTCTCCTACAGCATGCTCTCCATCCCTTTGGCCATCTTCATGGCCTTCCTTTGGTGATGAGATTGATGAGATTTTGTTATCACTTACTATGCCTCATAATTAGAAAAAATAATTAGATATAATATTTGAGAAAGACAGAGTGCTTTAATTACTTTGGATGAGGAAAAGACTGAAGACGTTATCTGTCAGACTGGCAGAACTACCTGGTTTCTGAATGAAAAAATACTGCTCTGGATATAGATACTTTTAAGAATATGTTTTTCTATAGTTTCTTAAAACATAAGGAGTGTTCTATTGGTTAAGGAAACATTTCTTCACTTTATTATGAGGACAAGATTAATATACTGACTGTAATGTAGCAGTAATCTTAATTAATCATTTACTATCAGGTAGAAAATTGGTATTCTTGGTCGTGCATGTAAAAATAGTATTTTAAATAAAGCATGTAATACTGATAATGAATGCTCAAGAATTCTTAGGAGTGACTTCACATGAACAACTCATATCACCAGATTTATACAAGGCTAGAAAAAATTTGTGTAACATATAAAGAGCTCTATCGTCATTTACGCAAAACCAAAATGAGAAAATGTCAGGAACACATCAGGACACAAGGAAAGTATTTTTAATGAAAAACTGGTAAACTCATGTTTCTTTTGCTTTTGTCATTATCTACAAATCTATACTTTTTTTTTAAAGCATTAGGAGATGCGTTCGGTCTCTGTACGGGTGCTAGATGGTGAGTTGACCTAGATGATCCTTGTGGGTCCCTTCCAACTCATAATATTCTGTGAATCTGTGAATCTGTGAGATTGTCATAGGTTGGACTAGATGATCTTTGAGGTCCTTTCCAGCCTTATCTATTCTGTGAATACTATGAATACTGTGAGATTATTGCTTCAATGATGAAAACACCACAGAACTAACAAAGGGATTCCTCATCTCACTATCCTTGTTCTATTTTACCCATTGCAATTTTTCATCAATATCATTTTTCTGCTAGCAGTAAATGCCAATAGACTCATCATGGTAACAGTCTTTGAGATCAAGAAAGAGATTAATCCAAACTATTATTGCTTATTATTTTGAGAAAAAGGCATTCATTTAACACACATGTTTTTAAGACAGATATTTCTAGAGAGCAAGTTCCTCAAAGACATTTTCTAATATTTCTTGTTTGCATATTTGGCTTGACAATTGTGATCTAAAAGAAATCATTGGTGTTTGGCTATAGTCAGAAGCCCTTAGGACTTCTGAAACCCCATGCTTTCCTGAAGATAAACACCCTCATGGAGGGGGCATGGGAGGTATGGAGGAGGATAAAATTAGTGACAAATTCTCCCCCTAAAAAATTATTTGAAAGACATGCTTAGAATTAGAATCCATACTTAGGTAATACCTCTCTCCTCACCAGCTTTCCACAGGCCATAAAAGGGTGTCAAAATTAAGTCTATCTACTTGTTCATTGCCTTCGATCTAAACAATAAAGCAGTATTTTTTTTAGTTTGTTCCTCTGATTCTATGATTTCCTAGGTCTCTCATTCAAGGACTGAGCAGGCCTAGGACTATTTTACTTCCAAAATTCAAACAACAAAAAAGGACTGCAGTTTGGTCATCTGGCCTCTGTACTACTGTAGATCACTGACGGGGACTAAACTGAGTTTAATGTGTCACTGGTACCTGTTTTAAGCATAAGAACACTATCTCCTCATGGAAGCTTGGTTTGTAGTCCACTAACAAGATTACCAGCTTCAGTCAAACAAAACAAAATTACAACATAAAACATAGAATCTACTATTTCTGGATGCATAAAGTAATCACAATAATTTTTTATTACTTAATTATAGTAGTTACTGGGTCAGAAGGGCACAGGAACCTATTGCTTCTCACTCTCAGATAAACACAAGTCAGCAGCCTGCAGTGCTGCACTCCCCTGTAGGCATAACAATGTTGAAATCTATTGTGCACAGCAGAGCAGCTTCAACAAGGGACTAGGGAGCACTCACCTTGAAATATCCTGCATCCCACTAGTGAAGGTGATTTCCTATTACATGCACTTTGCACCTCTTTTCCACTCTTTTACAAATTCTTATGTAGAAGGAATATGTGAGCCTAGCTTTGCAGTCCACAAGTCCATAGACTTCAAAGAAAGGAGATTTTTCTCCCTTAACCTTGGGAAAAGAGCACTTTCCTTAAGCTAACAATATGTTATTTTTAACATGTAAACATATGTTCAACATATGTTATTTTTAACTTATGTAAAATAAGTGTTATAATAAATATAACACTTTAGTTTTGTGTTTCCTTCTGTCTGTGAGCCATTTCTATGCTGGACTGAACATTTCTAGGAAAATAAGTAAATAAATTATGAACTTATATCACATAATTCATTCTCTCCAATATCCACAGTGCATGAGGCCAGTCTTGTGAAGACAGGAGCCTTGCTCACCAAACACAAAGCTCCTGTGGGTTTGCTTGTTGTGAAAACCGTTTTTAGTCATTCCTATCTCTTCATTTTGTGGGAAAATGATAATGAAAAAAGAAATAACAAAGCATGACAAATAGAAGGCTAGGAAGAAGAGTGCATAAGTAATATAACTCTGCATTCCTGTGAGGCCCGTACTGAGTCCAGCTGAACATGGGGACTGTCAGGGTGCTGTTTCCCCATCCTTAGAATGTAAAGTAGGTATCAGCTCCGGCAAAAATAGCTGCCAGACTATGAAGAGGAAAAGGAATATCTACCCTATTTGCCTGCCTAGTTCCTTCACAGGAAGGCTCCCTATTTCCTCTACACCACATCCACCAAGCTCCCCTCAGGGCTAGCTCAGCCCATATTTGAAGAGAGGACATCTCAGGGACTCTCCATGTGGCTGGTCCCAAGGAGACTCCAGATGCTTCCTGTATGGAAGGAGTGGTCCTATACTACCACAGGCGCCAAAATACTACAGCTCTGAAAATAGCATTTCAGATATCTAACACAGATATGGTATAACTTTTCCTCTTGTGCTGCAGAACTTTGTCAGACAAAATCAGTGGAATGACAGTGATGTAAAGTCTGCATAAGTAAGGTAAGAATACGACCCCTTTCTGCCCTCTATAGCCTGATCATATGAGAAGCTGAACATTTCCCACTAAGTGCTTAGTGCACTCTGATCACATCTATTTGGTTTCAGTGAGAGTTCAGCTAGCAGAGCTAATCTCTTACAACTTACTATTCTGATGCAATATCTTGCTCCCATTCAGGAAATCTGAACTGAGTTTAGAAATTCCCAGGTCCCTCTGACAGTCAATAACTTACTATTTTAGTGCAATGAGCACATTAGCCCTGAACAGCTTGAGACTGCATTCTCCATTGATCAGATAAACAATTTGTGAGATATTTTATTACAAAATGAAACACCAATTTAGCCATCTTTTCATCAATGATGTGCTTAAATTGGATGTGAAATGCCAAGAAAGTTGCCTCCCCAGGGTGCCATCAGCAAGAAATGTAAAGCAGAGGCTTTCAGTTAATACGGTTCATGTAGCGGAGTTTTATCTTTCAGTCAAATCAAATTTAAGTCAGCTGGTAATACATGTTTGACCTCCCATTATCTAAAGCCATAAATTGCATTGTAGTGATTTGTTAATCTTGCCTTAAATCATCCAGCAAACTTTATATCCTTTTTTTCCTAATGAATGACAGGGGGTTTCTTATTCGCTTTCTTATGAGACTCTAGAGCAGAGTTGATTACATCTCTCGTTTCTTGTACCTACTGCACTCATCCAAGAACCCCTATTTCTGTTGAATATAAAATGCATTATTGTTTCTAAATCTATTTAAGTAACGAATACCACACTCTAGCTATAAGTGCTTTATCCCAGAGGATAGCATGGATAGTCTTAAAGGCCTGTTTTAAGACTGCATCTCTGAATCACAAAAGAATTGGAAAATTAATCATACAGTATTTGTGATCTTTTATCAAGAAGTATTTAAGCCAGTGCTAGCATATTTACTAATACAAATTTAATTAACAGAATGGAGGTCCTATTTTTATGTCACAGCCCTCTCATGTTGCACTTCTACCATAATTTTGTCATGAAATTTCAGGAATGACACAAACCATCATTGTCCAATGCATGACATAAATAAGCAAGTAACATTGTTCATTTCTTTCACCACTGCTTTTGACACAAAAAAGTGTTATTGAAAACTCTGGAATATAAAGTATATGGGGAAATATGGAAAATTAAGTCCATCGTGCTTCCAGAAGAAAAAGCTGAGAAATCAAAAGTCATGAGGTTATGAGAAATGTCTCATTTTCAATGTAAATGTTAAGTCTCAATTATTCACTATCATCAAATTTCCTAAGAATTCCTTTGCCTAAACATCCTTGTGACAATGAGTTTTGCCAGCTTTTAAAAACTTGTTCCTAAGACTGTTGATTGCAGCCCATTATCAACACAAAAGTCCCTGAGAGAGGGCCCAGAGAAGTCGTGGTCCTGTGTGTTGGGCATTATGAACAGCCCTAGGGAGAGGTGCACCTAGTCAATGTCATGGAGGAAAGAACAAAGGGTCATCAAATCACAGAATCACAGAATACTATGAGTTGGAAGGGACCCACAAGGATCGTCTAGTCCAACTCACCAGCTAATGCCTGTACAGAGACCGAACGCACATCCCAGAGTGGTGAACATAAACCTAGTTCCCTCACAGGCTCACAGGTCACTCCGAGCCAGAAGGGACCCACAGGACCATCCAGCCCTACACCCCCCAGCTAGACCATGTCACTAAGCTCCTCATCGAGTCTTCTCTTAAACACCTCCAGGGACGGTGACTCAGTTTTGCTACTAAACATTCATTAGACGGGTCTACTTTCAATCCTAGTTGGTCTAAACAGGATGCAGACTGCTCATGTATAAATGTTAATTAACAATTACTGAATTAGTTGAGAACCACTCCTTGCAAAAGGAAAAAAATCAGCTTTATTTCCTGTCAATGCAGTTTCTCTAACCTTTAGAAATTTCTCAGATAGACTTCTCTCGGCTTGATTTAATAACTGTCGTGGGATGGTGTAGAGGTTTCTCTTTAAATGTTCACAGAGGAAAAGTTTTATCGGTTTTTTTATTTTATTTTATTTCTTTCCCCCTTTCCTCCCCCATCCCGGAGTTTGCCGGGGGAAAAACGGGAGGAGTGGGGAGGGCATGGGCAGAGGCTCAGGAGCCTTCTTAGTGAAGCCTTGGCAGAGCTTAGCCCAGAATCGCCTGAGAGAGAGGAGACTGTCCCAGAAAAAAGTTTTTCTTTCTTACCGGCCTCGGAGCCACAAAGTTGAAGGTAGTCGACAATTTTGACTGCCCCGACGAGTTTTCCCACCCTAGGACTGCCTTGGAGGATCCTGGGTTGGCTTTTGGGATGCTGAGATTTGTAGGTGAACTCACTGCCCTCTGCCAGAGAAGAAAACTGAGCTGGCAAACTGAGCCGGACCTTACTTCCTGACGAGACTTGGTTCCCACATTTTTCCACTGGGAATCCTAGGACTAGGGACCCTTTTAAATACTGCAGCCCAGCTTCAGCCCGGGCTTTTTGCCTCGATCGTGCTGTGAGTGCAGCTACTGCTGCAGAAACTGCTACAGCTGGAGCTGCTGCCTCACCGTGGACCCTCTGCCTTCACTGCCGGTCCGCTGCTGTTTCCCTGTGTCTCTCTGCCTGCCCTCCATCATCTCTGCCTGCCTTCTCCTGGATAAAGGAGGGATCCAGCTTGTGACGGCCTCTCTGTTCATGGGTTCATCTGTCAGTTTTTCTTTCCTTCTCCCTGAGAGCCCCTTGTCTCTGAGAAGGTACAGCAGCCAATCCCTGACTGTTGCCGGGGGGGGCAGGATCTGTTGCGCTGCCCCAGCATTGAGTTACTGGGGGATATTCTGTTTTTGTGGGTGGTTGGGGGATGGTTGGGGTGTTTTTCTGTTGTTTGCCAGCATCAGTTTGATTTATACGTATATATTGTCATTCATATACATCTTATACAATCTAAATAAATACATATACGTTCCAATATATAAATACATACATATATATTACATATATTTATTTATTTATTTGTTTGTTTGTTTATTTCAATAAAATTGGTGTTTTCTCTAGCGGTTTCTCATCCATTTTTCCTCGATAACAACCCCCTTAGTGTCCGAACCAGGACACAGGCATAACATCCCTCTTCCTCAGATCACACACTCTCTGCCACACCAAGTTTTAAAGGGATATTTCCCACTGACCAAAGCACAAACAATAGAGCACATACAGGCACAGCATTCAAACTTCACGACATTTCAGTACAGAGCACTTAGGCTAATTTTTATTAAGTCAAACTTTATTTTTTGGCCTTGCAGGGTGTCTCAGAAGGTTTAAAATCAATTTTTCCTACCGTCTTCTACTTCAGCTATCATCTCTATTACTTCTTTGTGGATCCCTCTTGCAAAGAAGCTTATGATACCAATAGCAAATGAACACACTGACACCACAAGAGACCTGTAATCACACCTAAGTTCACATTCATACTTTGGGGACATTCAAATACCTAACCTATTACACATGTCTAATTCATCCTCTCTTTCATTTTTGCCACTGCATGTGGAAACATTTAGGATGGGATACTGGAAAAAAGGTCTATTGCAAGGGCTACCTGTAAAAAATAGGGCTGTTAGTTGAAGATACAGAAACTCAGACAACTGAACTTGTAATTAAAGATCAAGAAGCAGTACTGTTTATTATTCCAAGGAGTTATGTTTCAAAAAGTCATATTTCAGAAGGTTATTTACAATAACAATTCACATTAACAACCCTTTACCTTTAACCTTGGTTCTCAATGTTTAGCACAAAAAGCAAACACAAAAAAAAAAAATCAAACTAAGATTTGCCTTTGCTTTTTGATACAGCTCTAACGAGTTATCTTTTCATTGTGTCTCTCTGTGTCACCAAGACTACCCAAGAACTAGCAATACAGGCAGAAATTATATAATGTATGGAAGAGTTATGTGGCTTATGGTTCATTCATATCATATCAACAGTTTTGCTAAAACATAGGTTCAACACTAATAAGCATCTAATTTCTAATTTTATTTTAAGAACACAGATGACTAATTAGCAGAAAACAGTTATTAGATGTTACATTTCAATAGATTAGGGAGGTTGGGGGTGATATCCCAGAGTTATGCTTCGTAATCATAACAGTTTAACATTTTCTGAGTGTTTGTGCAGTGGGGCTAACATCAAACACTAAACAAGGAATCATTGCTGTGACCACAAAATGTCATGAGGCTGCTAAAAAAACCCAAAAAAACAACCAAGAAGAAAACCCAACCGACCAACGAAACAAAACCTATAATAGAGAGATTTAGGAAATACTATGGTCTTTTAATTTGACTATTGGGATTGGTGCACTCAGATTCTTCTAAACTTCTTCCAAGCCCTAAGAACACTGAAAAGATTCCCGTATTTCTGAATGAAAAATAAGATGGTAACATAATCGTTGATCTCTTTTCCATTGCTAAACTAGTACTAAATAATTTTCTCCTGGTATTATCAACTAATGAAGAATCATGTCTCGGTACAAGGTACAAAACTCAGATCAGGTAAATATTGAAAGTTCAGTTCCCAAACACATGCAGCAGCTAGGTCCTGCTTTAAATTGTGAGTGTCTTTTTTGACCTCTGGTGAACACAGGGTAGAGACAAACCTTGTTTCAGGAGAAAGGGACATGCCACCAACATGAACCCATAGATCCCAATGTAATGGTACTACTCATTTTACAGCTTCTCTACCAAAGCACTTGAAAAGAATGGTTCCAGGGAGCAGCCCATAACATCTGTATTTACCTAAAATTAAAATAAATTTTGAAACAAATTTTAAATCTGACAAAGTGAACCCAGATAAAACTTGTCTAAAGTATGAACTTTTAACCTAAAAATGGTAAATTATATCAACTTCCAGATATACTTAGAAAACTGGGAATCCATTACCACAAAATGCATACAAAGCCAAACTAAAAGTAAATCCATGATGATGAGCTTCTCTTCACAAATGGGACAGAAAATCACTATCTAGAAGGCACTGGGAGTATTTAATAAAAACTCGGGATCATTTAGGTTGGAAAAGATTTAGAATGAAGTCCAATATTAAAAGAAAATTAAAGAGTTTTTCACCCTTAGATTGACAGCAGTAATTAAAACTTTTGTCTTTTTATTTGAAAATATTGTTGTATTTGTGTGTATGGGAAAAAATCAGCAAGAACAAAGAGTTCTTGTAAAAGATCTTGTAGTATAAGTTTCAAATGTGACAGAGGCAACCTGGCAGTTTTATTATAGGACAGTAGTCAGAGCAGATTTTTTTTAAAATACCAGAAGTATTGTAAAACTTTTCTATTTTTCGTATTGTTCTCAAAATTCAGGACAGTCTTGTGAAACACGTGCTTGTGAAAGCCTGGCAGGTTTGGGATATTTTGATTTGGGTTTTTCATTATTAGCTTTAGCATTTATTACAGTCAAAACTGATCTTATTTTTATCTCGATAGTCTGCTTTTACTGCAAGCTTGCAAATTTCATACAACTCTATTTCAACTAAAAAAGAGCAGACAAGAATTTATCTTTTGCGGGCTATAGGAGAGGAAGATACTTATTTCTATTTTTGCAGAAGAGAGAGGTTGTGACAATAAAAGCTAAATGACACCCACAGATTTCAACTACATGGTCAAAAGCTGTATTTGTTTTCAGAAAAACATGAAAACTGTCATACATTCTTATGGTTTTGCAGCTGTCACTTATATTCCCCAATTCAGCCCTATGTTTCTATTTATTTCGTTTGGTACCATATCAAACTGAAAATATTACACCTACTTGTGTATGGGTAGCCAGGGAATTATCAATGAAATTGGACAACAATAATTCATAGAACAAGAAGATCTACCAATGTTTACCTTCTAATACAGTTGGGTCCCCTATATCGTGGACCCGCGATCTTCATCGGGGTCCGCGAAGCCCTACTTCCGCGTTAAATGGCAGCTGCCGCCACTGCCACCCACGCCACCACCACCACCCATGCCACCGCCGCCACTGTGGTCGCTCATGCGCAGTTGTGAAAATGGGCCTCCTTCATCACCAAAAAATCATGCTGCTAAGATCTGAAGCCACAATATGGGGGGCGCGAAGTGCAAGAGGGTCGACTGTATCACTGTGCCTCAAACTCTTGCACCACCAAAACAGCTCAGCAAATGTATTAAGATATGACCAAATCCACTGGGAAAATAACTTAAGCAGAAAAATTGAATGATACCTAGGAATGGTGTAAAAGCATTTCAGTACAAGTCTGAAAAGCTTCTGCCTGAAGCAATTAAGAAAGATGCCTTTACCAATTAAAATTATCCTAACAGATATGACAGTAACTATGAAAACATTGCTTGCTGATAAAAGAAACAAGAAGCTGATGATAAATATAAATCAGAGTGCAGGAATCGTAGAAAATTGATAAGGGAAGGGAAGAAAACCAACTCAGTCTCTCATTATGCCAGAGCTAAGGACAATTTAAAGGTGTATTTCTTCATAACTAAGACAGAAAGGAGTCATACAATGATGTCTCCAGAAAACTATAGGTCAATGTTTGGAAAAAGGACAGATTACAGTATGATGGTGAATAAATGCTCTCCTTTAAACCATACTAGTATGTGTGTTGACTTGCTGGAGAAGCTCTAAATGATGCAAGAAAAAAACCAACAACGTCTGATAATATCTTTAAAACGTCAGTAGAAAGTAGAAAAAAATTAATAAGGAATTTAACAGGAGTAAAAACATTCTTATAAGTGAGTGTGGGTCTAAGGAAAATAAAACATCAGTAACTTCACGCCTATTTTACTGACTGATAAAATTAATAAGGTTCGTGAAATATCTTGCTGAGATTATACACCAGGGCACCATTATGATTGCTTCTAGGTAAGTTAGAGCTGGTTGTGTGTTCAGTTGAGTAAGCTGGTTCTTCTGATCAAAGTATATGGGACACGTCTTGCAAGTAAATTAATCCAAATCCTGTGATTTTTTGTCTTTTCTTACTTGTTCATACACTGTCTAGGGCAAAGTAGCTCTAACCTTTTAAAGAGGTTCTTAAACACTACCTTGATAAAAGTGACTAACAGAAAGAGTAGTAAAATGACTACACTTTTAGGAAGCAACTACCTGCTCACCACTATGGTTGGTTTAAACCCCACAAGGACTATGGGCTGTATGACTTTCCAGCACATACTACTTTTCAGACAAATTCATTTTGCTCAGTGGATGTCTACTTTCCCTTTATCCACTAAGATCCTGGACAAGTGCAGTTTAAACATAAATCTAAATTTTGTTCATTGGTTCTAGTTCATCTCTATTTCCAATGTAATAGAACATAAATCTGATCCCACAGCTTGGATAATATCATTGTTCCCTTTATAGCCATGGCTCACCGTCACACTGGACAAGATCACACAGGGGATAAGGTCACAAAAACTCTCCGTGTGTCTTCTACCCTGTGATGTTATCAGGTACTCAACCCTAAAGCAATAGAAACACATTGATAAAAGAGGGGTAAGGGAACTGTGATAATAAATCAACTCAACTGCAGAGAAAGTGCCAGGGAAAACAATATTGATTTTTTTTTTACAAGTCAGCGCACAGATTTGTCAGACAAAAGAATAGAGATGTCAAAACCCACAGAATCAAATACACTAATATTAAGACAAAAAAACCCCTCCACTACCGACAAAATGCTAGAATGTGTGCATAGTGATGTTTATCAGGAAGAGGAATGTATTTTATCATACTCAGAAAATTTAAAGGAAATATTTATACGATCTGTATTGAGCAATTACTGTTTGCCCCACACTGATTTTACATTAAGACATCTAAGTAGAGTCAGGGAGAAGGGAAGTCCAACGCAAAAGGAAAGTGCCTCTGGCCCAGTGAACAAACGATGCTTCTTCACTCACCTAAGGGAGGTGACTCACTGGTCACCACCTCCCCAGGTGATAGCAAATTATCTTGTTTCTCTTCAGCAACTTAGAGGAGCTTTCTTTCTGAAATGGTCATGTTACACTCCTGGATAATAGGGGATTGGTCAGAGGAGGTCGAGCATACAAGACCATAGTGGAGAGAGAAGAAATTTAAATTCTATTCCACTAAAGAAATGCAGTATAAAAGTCATATAACCTATTAAAATAATATACTAGATGACATCATAAACTTTTATTGTTTCACTGAGGATCATAAGAAAATAGTAGTTGTATAAAATGTCAAGTAAGAATAGAAATAACTAGCAGTCCACAACAGTGATTCATCAGCTAACACTTGTCTTTAATAAATTCAGAGAAACAAAGGTCAGAAGGACAATTACTTCGATGGTTGTGTTCTGAGGAACAGAAGTCCTTAAATTTTATGCCATTCCTCTTATTTTTATTCCCAAAATCTGTTTGGCTAAATCAATTATTTTAGAAAACCTTTCAGCATTGATTTGAAAACTCTGTAAGGTGTAGAAACCACCAGTTCCACTGGTATTCTGTGCTAATATTTCAGTGCCCTGTTACAAATCACAACTGATTTCTTATTCAAATTTGTATGCCTTTAACTTCCTGCCATTAATCTTTTCTCTCTTAAATTACAGAGGCAACATTTTCTTAACATGAAGGTATTTGGGCATTATAATCACAGCACTTACAAATCTTAGAGAAACAGATAGATTGAATTCCTTAAAACTTTCATTATAACTAATTTCTAAGCACAAAAGTTATTTTTATCATTCTTTTACTCAGCCTGTCTTACCCTTTGCAATTCTGGAGCTACAGGGGTTTGTTACTCACGTGGATGTAGGTTGCATCTGTGACTGTCTGGAGATATACTGATGTCACTTTCCTAATTGATGGGACTTCAGCTCCTTTCACATTACTGCCAGGAGAGTACCAGGCATACTGATGGCTACGTGCCACTGAACGTCTACAAGACACGAACTGAGCCACAAATCTAAGCGCTGTAAAAACACTACACGGTAGCAACTGTTGATATTCTTTGAGTTCGAAGTGCCGTTTTCATTTGTTTGGCCTTGCTTTTTTTTTACCATGCTTTTATTTCCATTAAATGAGAAGCAATACTAAAAAAGAAGAAAATAAAATTTGTGTTTCATCTTTGAAGGACGGTCACAAGAATCTTGTTTAGGGAAGATATATCATAGAAGTAGCAGACCAGTTCTAGGCCTCATCAGGAAGGTAAGCAGCATCCTTGATTTTCAACACCTGCTCTTCACCAGTTGCCAAGATGCTAAAAGAATTCTCATCTTCCAAATATTCTTTCATTTAATATGCGGATTCTTTTCTGTGATGGGATTTCTGTTTTCTTTTCCCATCTCTTCAGTCTCTGAAATGGTTGTTCCAAATGCAGAAATGCAATGCACAGAAATATTTAAAATTTAATTTATCCCCAGGCATTCAATACTGTATCTTTGAATAGCCAGCAAGTCTATTCAAATAGTGGGTGTAATGAAATTCTTTTTCTGACAGTAGTTTCCCCCTTTGCAAACTTCCCAAATTCAAAACACATCCATGCACACCTACACATTAAAACACTTGTACCTGAGGTTCCCTTCTCATAGGAACACTTCCAATTACTCTAGAACAGTGAAGTGTATCATAGCCAAAGTTTTCATAGCTTTCAGCACAGTGAAGCAGCTCTCTGTGCTGTGAAATCTCCCACCAGTGGATTAGAATCTCTTCATGTTGGGGACGCAGAGCACAATTTGAAACACAGGCTGATTAAAATGCCAATATTTGAGGAGGCTTACAGCTAATTTAGTTTGCTTGGCACAGAATTACAGAATGAAAACAACTGCTATTTCATGATCTCATCAAAAAGCAATTCATTGGTAAACAAAATTTCATACAAAAATCTGTTTCTTTCCTGTTTGTTTTATTTCTTGAGCCAAGTAAAATCATGTTAAAATGAAGGCTCTTAAGGCAGTCATTCCTCATAAACTTAAATGCTCTGAAACTCACTAGAATACTTAGGAAAATGGGGAATTGTGCCAAATGCACCATGGACAGGAGAAATACAAGCCACTGGATTAAGAAAACAAGACTTTTGAATAAACACCTACATGTGATAAATGATTACAAGCAGGAAATAATAAGTCTTGACTAAAATTGCACTTTTTCCAAAATACACTGCTTTGGTATTTTTCATTGGGCCTTTCAAACATGAAAAACAGTTGTTTATTTGGATATTGTTTTGGCTATTCACTACCTGGACTTCTCAATTCTAGCCTGCAGTTCAAGCCTATGGAGTCTTGGAAAAATTCCGCCAAGAGCTCTAACACTGGATTCATTGTACTTATCTGTGTATTTTTATGAAAACATCTAGACTTTAAAAAAAATCTCATGAAACCATACTTCTTAGACATAAATAAAAGTCCTATATACTATTTTAGGAAGAAATTGTCCTTCCTACAACTCTCTCCTTAGAAATCTCTTTCCCGCTCTGTTATCTAATGATTAAAGTAAATGTTTCCTTTTCTTCTACTTTCCTGAAAAAATTCAAAGAATCCTCCTTGAACAAAACCCAGACAAATAAAAAATCCCTCATCATTCTTAAAGAATTAGTAATGCCTTGACCATGTAGGTGTAATTCAAGTTTTTTTATATTACAATTTCATACTACTTGTCCTATTACAACCAATTTAAAAGTAAATTTATGTTCCAATTCCCACTATCCTGATTTCATTATTTTTATGCTTTATCTTTCCGTTTCAAGTGTTTGATTCACAATGTGATATTTTTTCTCTTCCTGAATGTCCTGGTTCCAGCCAGGGTTGTGTTAATTGTCTTCCCAGTAGCTGGTACAGTGCTGTGTGTTGGATTTAGGATGAAAATAATGCTGATACTACAACAATGTTTTAGTTTTGATAAGCTGTGCTTCCACTAATTCAAGGGCTTTTCTTCTCACTCCACACCGCCAGCAAGGAGACTGGAAGAAGTTTAGGGGAGACACAGCCAAGAGAGCTGACCCCAGCTGAGCAAAGGGATCTTCTATACCCTAGAAGGGAGAAAAAGGAAGTGAGGGCACTCATTTGGAGGGATATCATTTGTCTTCCTAAGTGACCAGTATGTATGATGGAGCCTGGCTTTCCTGGAGATGGCTGAATACCAGCCTGCCCATGGGAAGTAGAGAATTAATTCCTTATTTTGCTTTGCTGGCATGCCTCTTGCTTTACCTTTTAAATTGTCATTACTCAACCAATGAGTTTTCTCACTTTTATTCTTCAAATTCTCTCCCCCTTCCCATGGGAAGGAAATGAGCGAGGGGCTGTGTGGAGCTTAGTTGACAGCTAGGGTTAAATCAGGCTGCTCTGTACTCCCTGAGCTCAGGTTCAGACAGTAAAACTGAGTGTCTGTTTCAACTCACCCAGTACTTCCCTTCCTTTGGAGTCTTCTGCCTTGCTCACTTTTCCCTATCTGCTGATATGACATCAGTATTAAATCATAAGGACCAAAACATTATTTTGTTCAGCCTGTGCAGCTATTTGCCTGTTTTAAAGACAAGTTATTCTTCTGAAAATCCACAAAGGACACAGCATGCCTGTTGGCTTTTTTCCTTTGCACCAGCACATCTTATGTGCCTAACAAGGCTCATCCATCATCTGCGTTAACCATGGACTGAGGTGAAAGGTCAGGACTCAGGGATTGGAGAAAGTCAACTGTAAGGGGACAGAAGGCATGCTGATAGGTAAAAGACTGTATCACTGTCATCTACTGGCGGCAGTGATTGACAAAGACAATATTGCTTGGTAATACCTGACAATTATTCATTTATTTCACATTTGCCTTTTACTCTCCCCAGCTGCAAGATGCAATACCTAATGCTGAAAGTCCATGAGAGACTTCTGCCATGTGTGTAGAGCACAGCATCTGTTCAGCCTTCAGAGGTGACTCCTTAGTGAGAGGCTCACAATTTTGCATTCCATGTTCAGTCATTCCACCCTGCACAGGTGAGATTTCTTATTCCTCCAGAGGGTTCATCAGCTGCTGGAAAGAAAACACATGGTCTTACCATGGTCAGATGTTCCCAATAGCACTGTTCTGGACTTTTCTCTGCAGGGATGTTCTCTAAAAAAACACCCATCATCACGTTAAGCATCCTTAAACACCATAAGCTTATAAAATAACTCTCGCTCACTGAGCAGGGTTTCTCTTTCAGTCCCAACTATTCATTCTAGAATCTTGGCAAAAGTTTTCCAATTTCTAGGAAAATTGCTTTCCATTATTCAAAATCTCTTAATTATAAGATAAGACTGTCTAACCAATAAAAAACATATTCCAGGTTTTTTAATTTCATTTATTCATAAAATTAAGGAGGAAAAGAAGAGCACTATATATGTGGGATTATTTTAAGAGAAAGATATTTCAGCAAAGTTGTCCTCCTCTCTGAAAAAGATTGTGTCATAAAAGCAGTAAACAGTAATACAGTCAGGTGTCCTATATCACAGACCCGTGGTCTTTATCGGGTTCCGTGAAGCCCTACTCCTCATGGAATGGCAGATCATTAATATACACATTTTTCCTGCACCCTCACACGGCCCCGGCGCTGTTTCAGCATTGTGTTGTTGTGTTTCAGGGTTTGTGTCAGCCCTTCCCTGTGCCTGCAGACATCCCACTCTGGGAAAAACCCTTTCTCGGCTCGGCCAGTGACACCGTTTCATAACTGGACAGCAGCAGCTCCAGGGGAGCAGCCCTACTGCCACCGCGACCGGAAAGGGTGGCCGAGCCACTGCTGTCGCCGCAGCAGGTCACACATGNGTACCTATAAAGAAATTTTCCTAAATTACATGACCTTCCTTTCACAGTCCAATGAGCAAATGATAAGAACACTGATCTCAGAGGGATATTTTAAGTAAACATGTCTCCAAAAAATATATAGGAGTAGGGTATCCTGGATCTAAAGACAATAATCTCCACCTCATAAACTACTGAGAAAAGGTCAAAATAGAAATATAACCAGGATCTGTGACGGTCTTTTCAGGAGCCAAGGGTGAATTTAAAACTTAAAATGTCCTCAAAGAAATAGTCAGAGAGTTTAAGCCCTGAAAAGGTCACTTAACCACTCAGCTTGACATTACATGCATCATGTATCTTTCAGCTATCCTGTGTTGGACTGAAAAATTTCATCTTGGATAAAGTAATGTTTGCCCAAAAATTGCAGAGATATTTGCCCTAAGACTTGTCCAGATGCATGAGGTGAAGAACCCCTGTCCAACCTGTCTTACATTTCAGTGTTTGCCCCCTCTCACTGCATGGCAGCAGCTCTCAGGGAGTCACTCTCATTGTGGCCTTCCAGCCAGACCGAAGATCTATACAACAGCTAGCATTTTTCTTCACCTCAGAAATACCTACATGCAGTAATCAAGTTGCAGCCTTTTGTTTCTCAGCTGAACAGCTGGAGGTTTCCAAGTCTGCCCTTCAAAAGCCTTTACATCATTTTCACAGCTCATGTATGCCCTGGCCCCACTTTTAAAATATGAACACAGCCAGACTGTGGGGAACAAAACCATATTTAGCTTTTCAATATCTATCTCACTGACTTGGCTTAAAGAGGTAAAAATCACCTACTTATTGATTCTCTGTGCTCATACCTAAGGATCACATTAGCCATTTTGTCAGCATAGCACCAAATTTAGTAGTTGAAAAAAATGTTGCAAAAATGCTATTAGTGTTCCAGTATGACGCAGTTTATGGTCAAAACATATGTCACCTATACTATAGATGTAGAAAATATCACATTCATATTTCAATATCCCAGTCCAGAATTAAATGGAGATACAAAACTGAGATGACTGTACACAGTAGAGAGTGCTGGTCTTTCTTCCAGTCACAGTCTTCCAATGTTTTACATACATGTCTTTCTTTCCATGAGAAGATAAATATTTAATCTTTCAGAATGTTACATCCTGTTTCATTCTGTTACTGTTTCAAGTAAGATTTCTTCTAGTAGTACCCCCATATAGCTTTGGAAATGGCCAGACCACCAGAAAGTTATTAATCTTGCATATATTCACCAGAAAAACTCTGTATAAAAGATACAGAATAGCAAGGATTTTAGTCTTTAGGGGAACATCCTTTTTCTGTGCCTAGCTCCTGAAAGCTTACATCAGCCAGCACATTAAACTTCCAGATGGCAGTAAAGGAGAGGTAAATGTGAAAAAGCACTTGACTGCTGAAGGAGCCACTCTATACAACTATTAATCCCCAAGAAGGACAACAGAGCTTACACTAAGAGTGAAATATGTGCAATTGAGGGTGCTACCCATTTCATTATTGATTACTGAATGACCCAACACTGCAAGGAGGCAATGATTCTCCTCTCCTCCATTGCCTGTTTACTTAACACTGGCATTCTGAGGTCTCAGATTTTAGTATCATAGTCAGGCTGCTTTTTCTTAAGGATTTCTTGTTCTTGTTTTGGTAGATATGTGAAGTCAAGATTAAGAAACGCTGGAGAGGGAAAAACAACAACCTCCCCCCCAACAGAACAAACAAACAAACAAACAAACAAAAAACCAAACAAAACCCCCAAAGAAACACCAACACTACCCCGCAAAAACCCCTACAAAAAATAAAACCAAAATACACCAAAACAAACCTACTATCNTTGTGTTGTTGTGTTTCAGGGTTTGTGTCAGCCCTTCCCTGTGCCTGCAGACATCCCACTCTGGGAAAAACCCTTTCTCGGCTCAGCCAGTGACACCGTTTCGTAACTGGACAGCAGCAGCTCCAGGGGAGCAGCCCTACCGTCACCGCGACCGGAAAGGGTGGCCGAGCCACTGCTGTCGCCGCAGCAGGTCACACATGTGCAGTTCGCAGGTTCACAGGATAGTCCGAGTTGGAAGGGACCCACAGGATCATCTAGTCCAAATTCCAAGCAAACGCCCACCCAGGGATCAAACCCACAACCCTGGAGCCATGGGCACCATACTGCATCCATCCAAGCCTAGGCCATGTCACTGAGTTCCTCATCAAGTCTTCTCTTAAACACCTCCAGGGATGACGACTCCACCACCACCACCCTGGGCAAACCATTCCAATGAGAGATCACTCTCTCTGTGGAAAAATCTCTTCCTAACACCTAGTCTAAACCTCCCCTGGCGTAGCTTAAGGCCATGTCCTCACTTTCTGATGTCGTCAGCCTGAGAGAAGAGATTCACACCCACCCAACTGCAACCTCCCTTCAGGTAGTTGTAAACAGCAATGAGGTCACCTCTGAGTCTCCTCTTCTCCAGGCTGAA